>JAVQJG010170075.1:0-11992 GCA_036024015.1 Craterocephalus amniculus
CCCCCCCCCCCCCCCCCCCCCCCCCCCCCCCCCCCCCCCCCCCCCCCCCCCCCCCCCCCCCCCCCCCCCCCCCCCCCCCCCCCCCCCCCCCCCCCCCCCCCCCCCCGAGAAAGCAAGAACAAGTGTTTACCGGGAGGGCTAATTGATTGCTTATTGAGCCCAAAGTCAGAGTTCTCAGCATCACAGAGCTCGAGCACCATGGTAACAAACTGAAATAACTTATATTCAGAGGCTTGGATTATATTGCCATTAAAAAGTACCATCATGTCACAGATTCTTTTGGTAACTCAAACACCTACGTAAGAATGAAACAATTCAGAAATGCCATCCTAGGGAAATATAGAATCTACGCAGTTGCCTGACATTGTAGCTAAATTCCAAGTGCTTGATTGATGTAAAGGTCAGATTGTCAAAACCTGAAAGAAAATCAAGAAGTGAGCTGTTATCTGAAAGCCAGTCAGTAAATTCATCTTGGTACTTCAACAACCAATTTCAATGATGATACAGGGACATCTTTTCAGGCTAAATATGTTAAATAGCTAGAAACTAAAAATCAACTTTTTTCACCAAAAGTCAAAACTGAGTTTGTAATAGTTTTTAGCTGAGGGCCAGTCATATGAAACCCAGGGAATTGCTTGATCTGCCAGTTGAATAAAATATATTTAAAAAGAAAAGAAAAGGGCTGTACATCTTGTTGCCATGGAAATCATACATTCAGTTTGGAACTGAGATGTATTTTCAGTGAGTTCAATATTGCTGACATCAGATTGTGAAGTTAATTTCATTACAAAAGATTGAATGAATACATTTAATTCACTTTGATTTGATCCAAAACTCAAGTGTTTTTCACCACAGTAAGGAGCAAATTCCCTTTTTCAGCATTAAGGTGAAATTCTAAGAGCTTTATGTGCAGTTGGATGAGTAAACATGTCTTATTACTTTGCACAATCATGTTATTAGTGTTAATGCATCTGTCGTGTACTAATTGCAGCAACATTGTTGCGTTTTGCTTATTTTCACACCTCTACATGCATAAAAGAATCTGTTCTGATGAATAAAGCATTGCGCTGTGCAAAAGAAACAACAAATAATGGATAAATTGCCCTTTTTATGTGAACGCATGCAGATCTAGAGGAAAGAAAAGCCGGAGTTGACCATAACTACTGTTATTACCTCTGAAAGCCTTGCTGTGTTAAACTTCCTTTGTTTTTCACAGCTCTAGACAGTGGAGCAGAAATGTGTTGCTTTCTGTGGTGCCAGCACATCATTTAAACCAGCTTATTTCATAATGCTGTGTTTTTGTTGAGGTTTTTATCCACTAATTTCTGTGAAATTAGGCTTGAACTGAATTTTCCCTTTACCTGATCAGTATACACACCTCAGACCACAGCCATTTCATGTATTGCAATATTTTATTTTATTCCTGTTTCTTTACAAACCTCTTTGATCTCAAAAGAAGTTAACATTTTGTACATCAGAGCCAAACCATTTTTCTTCTCTACCTGCTCTCACCTTTTAATTTCTTTTAGTTTGACGTTCATTTCTTTGCTTCCAACACATAAAAGGAAAAGGTGCCCAGCACTTCTCCTCCCTGCTTTCTTTCTTTCCAGTTTCTCCCTTTTCAACTTCTTTTTACATATCTCCCCACAAATCCACCGTTTTCCTCTCTTGACCCTTTCCCTTACTTTTGTCTCCACCTCACCCTCCCGTCCTTATTGCACAGCCTCCCTCTTCATCTTCCTCTCTCTCTGAAACCTGATTTACTGCTTGTTAACATCAAAGAGATGTTCGACTGTTGGTGCCCCAAACTATTTCTCCTGATCATTTTTATTTTCCAGGTGTAAATTAGTGTGAAAACTGCACAGTTAATGTGGTAGGGCTTGATTTCCAATGAAGGTTTCCGACTGCCGGCATACAGGGCGAGGGAAGACGTAAGACTGTGACTGTTCCTCCTGTTTGTTATTTACAGTGTATGCTTGCCTCTGCAACAGATCTGAAGGGTGACCCATTTAGTAAAAATCTGAGGAAATATCGGCAACTTTAGCCAGAAAAACAGATATTTTAAGTAAATTACTCTTTTAATTTCAATAGAGAGGGGTGTATAGATTTAGAAAAAAAGTACATCTGATGACAGATACAATGTAAGGCACATATTCTGTAAATTTTATCTTCATGCTTCCTCCAAATTCATGTTTTAATTCCAATAAATTCTCACACAAGAGTAACAACTTATTTGACATAAGTTATTCAAACAACTCACAAGATATTTTGAATGTCATTTAGGATGAAGAAAGTAGCCATTTCCCCACAAACAGGACACATGAAACCTATTGAAACCTTGTGGTGACAGCAGAAAAACGGACAGTAAAAGCTTAATACTTGCTCCAGGAATTATTTATGCCCCAAAAGACACATAGGGACTTTCACTACATTAATCGAGACACAAATATATTTTCACATGCATGCTAGAGAAGATTTGTTTTATGCCCATCATTTAAACCTGACTATGATCACTGCTTGCTTGTACCCTGCCGTGGGGCTCAAAAATAAGTTAAAAGAATGTACAGTTTAAGGACTGTTGAGTTAAAACCCACAATTTTGTGTTTGTATCTTTGTGTGTTTGTATTTGTGTGTTTATGCCCACATGGTACAGAGTTGTGAAGCAAAGACCCATGATATAGGAATGGCGATACTCAGAAAGAAGTGAATATGACTACTGGCAGTACAGACATACACACAGCTGTGGACATGGTAGTAGAAGTGGCAGTATGAAAAACGTGTTTTGAAAGATGCTGTCTTTTCACTCTGTGGATCAGCTATTTTAATTTGTCTACATCTACTCCATGATTCAGTCCACCAGCCAAAATATCCATTAGACAATAAATGTTCTTTAACCTTATCTGACTAGTCTGTAAATGACTCAGCTACAGCGAAAGGTGTCCTGTATTTAAAAACTCAAAAAAAGTTATTTATGCTTTATTTATACTAGATTAATATGTTTTATAACTCCGTCATGAGGAGTTGCTATTTTACTCATGACAGCTAAGAAGAAACATCAAAACTTGACCAATAGGATGTAAAGACTAGGAAACTAGAAGAGGGAGTCCAGACCAAAATACACATCCTCCTTTTCACTGGGTAAGATTTTCTTTCGCTGACTCTCACCACAGATAAAAACTCACCACCGTTAGTTAAATGCCTTTGCACTACTGATATCATTTTTCTCTTCACTTTCTTTTTCTTTTAGTACTGTTAAAGGGTGCATTCCTATTGGCTCATTTAATTTTCTACAGCAATAAATACAAGTAAATCACACCGTACTGCTGGGATTTCTGGCTACAGTCAACTTTGATGAGCTTGAAAGTATTTCCTTTTTTCAGATTACTCTTCAGGGTGATGAAAAATATTAATTAATTCTTTGATTGAGAATCTTTTGGAAAAAATGACAAAACGTCAAATATGATGCTCACCCCTGTAAGTTAATGATTATAAATAGTAAAAGAGTTGATGACAATCTGCATTTACTTTCATGCCAACACTTAGACTGGAAGACTTCTGAATTTCAGATTGCGTGCTAAATTTGAACTGAAGCACGCACTATCCGGAAAGCTCATTTTAAAAAGCTGAAAAACGTCCAGGATTTAATGAGGATTGCAATGGAATCTGGTGAGTCTCAGAAAATCGAACTGACTTTCAATTATGAAAATTTATTTCTAATTTAATTAACTGAGAAATTATAGGACCAAGATCAGTGAAAGGAAAATAGGTTTTGTGGGGGGACTATTCATGAAAACTTCTTAGTAAAAAAATGAAACTCTCCAGCCTACCTGGTTATTTACTTAATAAATAATTACAACCAGTCTTCTAATGTAAATATGTAAAAGGAAATACCTGCTGAAAGCTGAATATTAAAGTTTGGCAGCATTTTCACTTTTGCAATGACATTAAAAAGATCTGCTAATAAAGGCAATTTAATTTAGTATGATAATCGTTACATTAAAAGCCAGCCCGAGCAGGTCAGATTATTTTCTATGAAATCAAAGTGGACCCTGTATGACACAAACGTGTTCTTATTTTCATGCTCCAGTAGCCTACTGTTTTCCGTCAAAACTATGTGCTTGCATGTTTGGTGTTGCAAGTAGCGTATTAATGTCCTGTAATCCAGCTCCCCTGTTGTCCCTTTCAAATTCCATCCAATAGAATAAAAGGTAAAATCAGAGGTTTGCATGGAAATATGCTGCTTAATTTAAATGAGCTTCGAATGAACCAACTTTACGGTACGATGTATCTCAGGCATATAGCTAACTCATTTCTTTACTTTAATCATGGAAAAGTATCTTTCCTAGATGCCAGAATGTGCATAAAGTTGACTGCTTTGATAATCACAAAAGAATAACGCTAAACAGAAGAACTGGAACTTCATTTTGTGAGGAGCAGTTTACTGTAAATGTGGCAGTAGTGCAGATGTTGAAGAAAGGGCTCCAACTTCATCGAAAAATCCAACGCAGGTGGAGGGCCATGTTGATTATGTTTTCCAAGAATTGTTAAAGGGACTGCATATGCAGGTTCTTTGTGGAATTACACAACACATATTCAAATCAAAGTGCTTTACAGCTTCTCTGAGAACCAAAGTTAAAGGAAAAATCACAATGAAGTGCATTCATTTTGTTCAGAGAGACAAAGTCAAGGATCACCACCAGCACACCTAATTCTTTCATCTGTTTTTACAAACTTTATTTTTTTAATTGTTTTCTGATAATGAAAGCGTGGTTTCTAAGTTTTCAAGCTCCCCTTAAATAGCTCCAAAAGTAGCCATGTTCCACTTGCCGATTGGCCAGAAATTTAACAAAAACACTTGAATAGCCAAATAAAGCAAATATATTAATCAGCTGTGGTATTCCCCCTGATGTTATTCTCCCTGTGCATTCATTTCAGACATGGACAAAGACAGAACTTCCTCTAACTGGAATGCATCCTTCATTAATAAACCTATTCTTGTCCTGTGATGATGAGGCGGTGTATGTTGATTTTATAGAAATTAAGATCTAGTATATTATCATTAAAAGAACTGTGTGTAAACAATCCTGAAATCTAAATATATGAGCAGGTTGTATCATTTTAATGCATATCCTATCACCTAAATTAATTCAACCTAGGGGAAGTTGTAAAATGGAGGGCTGCTATCATGCGTACTAACAAACAGGCGCAAGCTAACCACAATCACACCAACACAACGATACAAGCTCTGAAAAAGTGAATCATCTTATTACAAGTAAACAGCTGAGTTGGAGGTTTAGGGACACTGAAGAATGGATTTAATCTCTGTTTCTGAGAAAACAACTCAGATATTGTGGAGTAGGACAAGCAGGAACAGAAATGAGAGAGCAAGGCAAGAAAAAAGAAGAAACAGAGCGGTAAAAGGAGAGCTGAGAAATATTAGGGAAAAGTTTACCAGGGACAAATCAAAGTGTAGCTCTCTGCAAAAGATTTTTTTTTTTACCTTCATCAAATACCAAAAACAACAACAGAATACAAACAGAAAAATTACCATCTAACAAACTTTAGCAGTTAAGACATTAAACAGTGCTTAAATGTTACAAGACTGTTAAATGTTGAGGTCAGTTTTCTATATTTGTTTGTTAAAATCTTCCTTCAACTCTTTGTGCACTCAAAGTGTGTGATTGCTTTCAAATAGAAATAATATGTGTCATTTATTTCCCTGCAGTGTTTGGAATGGATAAACAACTACATAGTTTTTCTAATGATTAGTTTTCATATTGCAAAAACAGCCACTATTCTCTTCACTGGCTCTTTGTCCACATTTAAATTCACTGAAAATGTATTTTCCTGAATACATGTGACTTAATGATGTAAAATACTGTATTATGCATGCAGGATCTTCTGGCCCAAAGACCTCAGGCTTGTTTTAAAGAAAATGACATGTATAATCTCGGCTTTTGTGTCAAGGTTAATTGATGGCATGTCTGGGTACGGTGAGCATGGAGCTTATATAACGGTTCTGATTAGTGAGCACTTTTTAAACCACCTGCTGCTGTTTTGGAGCCACCCATGAACAGGCTATAGCTTGTTTGCATGTAAGACTTTGGACATGTTGACTGCCTTATTTTACAATAGATTAATATAGTTGGGTGTTTTTGCCATAAGGCATTAACTTCAAAACGATATATCTGTCTGTACTGTAGACTTTGTTACATGTTGGACTTTTAAAATACAATTTAAAATACTTCTATTTCCCTTTAATCACCTAATGATTGTGCTCTTTTCCCCTCCAGCAGCATATGCAATCAGCAAACCTTGAAGCAAAGCCCCCACACTTGCTGATTTATTACTGGTTGACCACAACAATGGAAGCCAACTACTATGTAGTTTTCACTGGCTGCATGCATCTCAATCAACCTAAGAAAGTAAGCCTCACTGGCAGCAGAGCTACATCAGCAGCTATGTTATTAACAAAAAAGCAATCTGTAATATATATAATTTAAAATATTGTAGGCTAATGGTAACATTTTTACATAACATAGACGTGTTGTGTTCATTAGTGAATGCACACAAGCTTTCATGGAGCTCACATCAGTGCCTACGGAACACTGAAGTGGAAACGGCGTGGAAAAGATGCAGTTTGTTTTCATCATAATTAGACCCGTTTCAGACTTGCTCTGAAAATAAGTAATATTGCATTCTTTGTCTTTTAAACCGTTTGCATTCAGACAAACATTACGCTCTTTTACCTTGGAGCTGTAACGGACATTTAGCGGCTAACGTGCAAGAAATGTTACGGATGACAGAGCTTTTGCTATGGGTGCACACATTAACAACAACACCCGATCAACCTTTCTGGATGATTTCCCGATATCTGAACGTGGCCGGGATGCCAGAAGTCCGCAAGGAAACGATGTGTTTGAAAAGACAACTCCAGTTCAAGAGCGGACGGACTTTACCGTAAATAATAACGCAAGTTGTCATGAAAGGCTCAAGCTGTCCACTCCAAAGCCTGTCTCACTGCACTGGTTTCATGTCTTACACGAGCTGAAAGAGAATAACATCTTGAGCAGAAACATGCTAAAAATACCCAACAAAAAACTATTTGGTGTGTTCTGGTTTGTGGTGGTACATAAAGTAAAATACAGACAACTAATGAGCTTATAGTTTATTACACGTCTCTCCCATCCCTTAAAATCTGCCTAGGAGTCACCCACTCACCCCATTTACCAAAGATCTCCCTCAGCTAAATCATTTATTTAAATTCATTTTCATTTCCCTTCAAGCTAAGTGATCTGTCTGAATTTACACATACTGCCTCCTCTGTCCTTTGCCAATCTCTTACTATTTCAGATTTTCTCTATAGGTTTTCTCTCAGATGTATATTTTTTCCCTAGTAATACCTTTTATCCATTCTCTCTTCTTCTCAGGTTTCATTTTCTATTCTTTTTCTCTGTTTGTTTCACAGTCCCCCCCTTCCTTTTCCAGCCATTGCAACCGTTCTCTGCCCAGAGCAATCCAATCCATCTGACTTTAAGAATCATATCATCCAATCAGGGCCCACTCAGTAGACAGAGGCGGGCCCTGAGGGACAGACTAACCAACTCTGTGATGGGATTGACATCCCACCTGTCTGTCATTTAAGAAAACACACACCAGGCAAGCTGCCTCTTCACACAGTTTCATATGGCTCTCATTTAGGCACAATGCTTTGTTTTTCTTTACATGCAGAGATGAGTGAAGCCATCATCAACCTACATCCCCATACATTATCCTGCATCAGCTTGGATAAGACAACAGACGCAGAAATTGTTCGGTAGGTGCACAGGCTTGCAAGTTGGTCTTATCTCTGGGCCTGTCATTTTGAATTTGTAAAAGTGCAGATTGAAGTATTTCCTAATGGCCATTTGCGGTCTGATTCTCTAAACAATAAAGTGTTTAATTAAGAGATAAAGGGCGAGTGCTAGAAAGACAGATGAAGAGATAATCAATGCGAACAGAGCAATGAAAAGTTAAAAAGATAAGGCATGTTCCAAGAAGTTAAAATAATGCAATGATCAATACAGCCTCGGGGTGGCAACGACAGCAATGATGAAAGGACAGGGAAAACATAAAAGGCAGAAAAAGAGAGAGAAATATCGCAGGAACACATAACTGTCACAAGAACACAAGCATAAACAGTTTGATGTTTTCTGAACCATCCATCCATCTTCCTTTACAGGAGCCAGAGGGCTTTGACGCTTGAACTTGACTGATGATGTCATTGTTCTTCAAAGAACAGAATCATGACGGCCTGCAGTTTTTGCATGTGTGACAAAATAGGAGGTATAATTTGCACAATTTTAAAAATAGTTTTTTTTTTTAAAACCCAAAAAAAAGCAACCTACTGCCACAATGGAAAGTAGCCTATAAAATCACTTCTTACTGAGAAAATTTTCTCAGTTTGACTCCCATGTCTTTGTCAGAGAGGTCTTCAGGGCTTTAGGAAAAGGCAGAGAGCGGCTTTGTGTTTGTGCCTGTGTGTGTTGGGTGTAGCGTTTGTCTTTTTTTTTCCTAGAAAGTTCCCAGGCCCTATGTGAATTAGTATGCTTATTAGCATAGGGATATAAGTCAACACTGGCCCCAATATGTCTATTTGTATGGTCCTTTTGTGGCCTAGGTATGCATGTGTGCGCGTTTATGTGTGCTAGAGTGTCTGCACACGTCTTTAGAAATGATCCCTTTTTTCAGCTTACAGTTAAATTTATGCTTAAAAAAACTTTAAGATGTTACCACAGTAGAATCTGTGCATGTTTGCTTTGACAAATGGCTGTGTTAAAAACAAAGACATGAAGCATCCTTTCCGAGTACAGTCAAAGTGAAATTTGTGTTTTCAGAGGATGTTTGACCTCACTGAGAATGTCTTTGGTTGCAACACTTATGGACAGAATTCAATAAATTTCACTGGAGGTGAAAAGACAGAAAGGTGTCTTGTTTGAAAAACTGAAGAAAGAGACTTTATGTGTCTTGGGATTCATACTTTAAAAAAATAGAAACTGAGAGAAAGAGTAATCTTGATCATATACTGGGCTGTTGAACATGGAGCTAAAGCTGAAGTAAAAGCTTTTGATTTATTAGTTGATCTCCATTCCTGTTAGTTTGAGGCCAAAAGTAGTTTCCGTTCTAGGAAGGCTGGTTTCAACCTTGGAGATACTGCGAAGAGCTCCATAATCCAGAGCAGTGTTGGGGTAGAGTAGCTGCCTCATTGTGTCAAAGACAGCCATCTGAGTTCAGACTTCTTATATCAGGTGTCTCTAGGGCACCATCCTTTTGAGGATTTCCAAACCATGCTCAACCAAGAAGAAGCCCAGGGGTAGACCAAGAACTTGCTGGAGGAATTACATATCTCATTTAGCCTGGGAAGGCCTCGAGGTCCCTTTAGGGAGATTTAGAAAGCATCGGTGAAAGGGTCCTGCTGGAAAATACCACCAAGCATGTTTCCGCAGCAAAACAACCTTATGGGAAAATTATGGGTAGAGAGATTATGGATTTTCACATAGTAGGAACTGGCAATTCCCTTAATATTTATACAGTTTAATCTCTGAAAAATGAAAATAAAATGTACAATGGAAGACAGCCAGACTTTACCAAATGGCAATAACATTGTCTGCATAAAATAGTTCCCTATAGTTCCAGTTCTCCTAAGAGCATTGAGTAAGACAGCCAATACTTCCGGGATGAAGCTACATGTTCAACCGAAAGAGAAGTGTTAAATAATGTTATTGGACATGAGTTTAATCCTTTCATCCAGCTGAATCCAGTACAAATACCATCTCTTTTGGATGTTTAGCTCAAAATGAGAAAATAAATGTGCGCCCCAGGCCTTTAGTTCATCCCAGGACAGATTGGTATGAACCTGCAAGTGGACCCTGCCCAGCCTATTTGTTCAACATGGTACTAATCAGCCTGGTGATTACCTGCTTGTACTGTGCCAGCATTTGCCCTCTCAATTTTACACTACATGGTTTCATAACATTTAGTGAGGGAAGCTTAAGTGGATGTAAACATTAGTGGTGCAATGCTGGAAAGATCAGACTCCCGACCTCTGTAAAAGCAGTTCAACAGCTTGGCCTTTCCAGTGTTAATAGCCCCGCACCGGAGGCCAACTGCTGGCTGCTAACAAGAATACAAGAGGAAATGCAGCAGTACTGCAGATGCTTTAGACTACTCTATTCTTTATCTCTCTCTTGCACTCTCAATTCATCCCTTTCCATCTTTGTGGATTCACAGTTAACTCTGAAATAGCTGAAATGAGAAAAACAACATTATGTAGGAGGACAAAGACAGAGGTGGCTGCAGACCGGGTAAATTTAGGAAATAAACGAGACATCTGATCAGGATTCCTCCTGATTTCCTCCCTGTGGAGCTATTCAAGTCAGATCCATCTGGGAGAAAACCCCCAGGGCAAGCCCAGGAGAGATTATACATCCCAGCCGGCTTGAGACACCCCAAGGCTCCCCTAGGAGGAGCTGGAAGACATGATTTGGGGGGAACAGAGATCTGTGCTGCGTTGTTTCCTGTAACCTCAAACTGAACTGGAAAAGTGGCAAGCAACATATCGTTGGACTGATGGCTTATTTAGCAGTTGGAGGGAAATTTTCTAGCATAATTTTCTAACAATTGTGAATGTTTTATCAGCGGATATTAAAAACCAACTTTAAATAAATAACAGGTTTACACATAGTCTAATATCAGTATTTGTCCCATTATACTTAAAGATAAAAATGATTCTCTTTGCTCAGAGCATCTCTTCCTTCTTTCGGCTATTACCTAATTCATAAAGCCACATAATTATTATCTTTAGTTTGTATTTGCTCTTTCATTGTTCTTCATCATCTCACACTCTCTTCCCTCCTCACCTGTCAGCTTTATTTGCACTTTGTACAGCACCTCTTGTCATTTTGTTTGAATGTGTGAATGAGTGCATGTGCAAACCCGGACGTGATGACATGCAAGCCAGTGAAGGAGAGGATTCTCTGGGACTTGTTGCTAAATTGGTGGAGAAAATACTTTATGCAGTAAGAAAAAAATTGCCAAGACTTTTGCAATCTATCATGAGTTTCCAGTTTTGTGTACAACAAAATCATGCCTGCTGTGGTTATATAGTATATGTAGACTTTGAAAGAGAATGTAAGTAAGGGCAAAAATAGGTTTACATTCACACACGTCTTAAATGGACAGATCTTGCAGCTTAATATAAATTATTTTCTTTCTTTTTTTGTTGCCATTTTCGAAATGGAATACAGTTTACTGAGTCAGTTGTGTAGCATTAAGAATTCAGCAGATGTGTTGCAAATTCAAAATTATATCATTGCCACAAATGAGAAACAGCCATAATATTGTCGACACACATCAACACACACTCACACACACATTTATACACTCCTCATCTCCTTTATCAATACTAAATTGCAACGAAAAAGTTTGGAGAAGTACCAATAGATTCATGCATACACACACACACACACACACACACACGCACAAACACACGCACGCACACATACACAAACGCACACACACACGCACGCACGCACACACACGCTAGGGGTGTAACGGTTCACAAAAGTCACGGTTCGGTATGTACGTCGGTATGAAGGTCACGGTTCGGTACAGGTTCGGAACGGAAAATATATATTTTAAACAAATCACACGTTTAACAACTAGCTTTTTGGTTATTTTTTGAACAGACATGAATTTAGTGCAAAGTAAAAGCCATCTCTTTTTATAAAAGTAAAAACAAAATTTAATTAAAAAAATAAAATGCATTAGGAGAGCTATCATCCTTAAAAAATAGATGGAGCTAGTCAGGTTGCACTTTTGTAACAAACATTTTCAATGTCCATCCATCCATCCATTTTCTGAACCGCTTAATCCAATTGGGTCGCGGGTGTGCTGGAGCCTATCCCAGCTGTCAACGGGCGAGAGGCGGGGTACACCCTGGACAGGTCGCCAG
>JAVQJG010170077.1:0-10146 GCA_036024015.1 Craterocephalus amniculus
CACACACACACACACACACACACACACACACACACACACACACACACACACACACACACACACACACACACACACACACACACACACACACACACACACACACACACACACAGAGGGCCAGCTCCTCTGAAAATAGACGTGTTTTTGTGGGACGTTACTCTGACTGACTGTGCTCTCTGGAGCAGGTATTACCATGCAGCGATGATTCAGCCGACAGGCATCTCATGTTAACCTGAACATCAGCCCCTTCAAACACATCTAAGCGGCTCGCTGGATCTCAGGAAAGCTGGAGGAGATGTGTTTTACTGTTTCAGAAGCTAAATATTTGACAGTTGAACAAGGAAGTCATCAGTCAGAGATTTGTCACTGCGTGTGACACTGATGATGTCTGCTGCTGCTTGATGTTTGCTCTTTGTTCTGCTATCAGAGCTTATGGCTGCGCTGACACACCACGGAGGCAGGGGCTTCGCAGTTGATGCAGACAGGAAGATAAAGTACTGCTTCAGTCAGCCGGCGCTCCAGCACACAGACCAGCAGACTGCATCCCCCCAGCCCCCCCTCACCATGCATTTCCATGCAGCAACACCTCCTGATGGAGCGCTGCTTCATCGTGTGCAGAAGCCAACATAATGTGCCACAATCAGACTTGACATTTCGGTGCATTGATGAGCAGTGCGCTCTGTGTTTAGCAGAGGTTGGGGAGGTGATTTTTTGTTGGGGCTTCTTCACATCTCAGCCTGATACAGTGAAGATCATCTCCTGATTGGTGTGGCAGCAGGAACCATTTGGTAAACTCAACTTGTCCCTGTGCACGTGTCCTTTACAGTCCGTGGCTATTTCGATTAATCAAGTATTTTAATGAGGTAAAGAAGGGATCGCTAACTCAAACAATTAAATTAAATTTAACTGGCTTTATTTGTAAAGCACCAAGTTACAAAAGTCATCTCATGGCAGTTTTATAGAAGCAGTCTGATTCATTCCAATTTTCATTTTAGTCCTATTACAATCCAGCAAAGACAAATCCATCATAGGATGGAATCTTCGGTATTGAAACAGGATTTCCATCCTGGTTCTGTTTGAACTAAGTTTTAACTGTTCTTGCTTCTCTCAGCCACACGGGGGCGCTGTAAAAGAAAAGTGGAAGAATCTGAGATCCAGGTTGCAGCTGCTGGATCTGACTGAGGTTAGAAAGCTGGCAGCATCTTTATTCTGTGTTTTCATCATTTCATTATTTCCAGTGACCTCTGACGCCCAGTCTGCACTGGTTTGATTGCTCCCATCTAGCTGCTTGATGCGCACACATTTTCTCTTTTTATTCTGGTTATATTGAAGCAGTCTGTCATCTTTTTTTTTTGTCCTCCCAGCAGCCCAACCTACACATCATTTAACAGGAGAAAAGATGTGTCCGTGCCCTTTGGCTTATTCTCTCACATTAAGTCGTTCCTGCTTTTCTCATCAAACATTTTACAATAGACCTTCATGCAGTCGCCTGCAGCCCAGAAGAGGGAGACGACGTCTGCAAGTCATTCATCATCACCGTCTCGTGCATCGCGGCGAAGTCACGAGCTACACGCGGCGTCTCTGAACTTAGCTGCCGTTGAGCCATTTTGGCTGCAGGATTGGTGAACTTCCTCACTTTGTTGCTGTCTGTCACAGTTGTGACTGTGTTCATCTTTATCAGAGGGACAGCAGAGGCTTACCAGCTCATCAGGATGTTAATAAGACGGCATAATTCATCGGCTGATTCATAGAAATCTCCTCAGCTGTGTTTTAGACATGATGGATCTTTTAACTCATTGGCCCTAATTATACCAAGCTGTAATAAGATTCGGCTAGCATGTCCTAACAGCACAAGGTGGCATGCATGTGTGTGTGTGTGGTTTCGTTTCTTATCAAGAAGCCCTTTCTCCCTTTATTCTGTTGTCACTTCTGTGGACAGAATTTCATATCGCAGTGGGGGAAAAGCAAAAGCAGAAAGCACTCCTCGCCCGTCTAATCCACCTGGCTGCAACCGTTAAAGTACAGAAGGGTGGAAAAGATAACTTCCCTCTGGGGATGCTGCCAGGCACAACTCTTGATCACCGCCTCCCTTCATCTTTGTTCTCGCTTATATTTATGAATAAAAATGCAGTCAAGTTTTGCCCAGTAGCTAAACAGCATTTTATCAGTTTCATGCTTTGAATGGAATTTTGACAATTTACTGCAAAGGGATGATGGATTTTCTACTTGTCTACCTAAAGTGGATTAGCCCAGTTTATGACAACAGTATCATAGAGGTGTAATACGGACCGCTGTCTTCAAAGTCACCTTTTGTTCCTGGAAGCCAATCGCCAAAGTGATGGCTTAATTCCACAGAAGGAATGGATGAAATTAATTTGTACTGGATGAGAATGAAATGCCAGCAATGACTGGAGAAGGTTCAAGAATAACCCATGAACCCATATATGATTACGTTTCTTTCAGTGGTTTCATCGCTTTGGCAAAAGTTCTGATAAAAAATAATTTTCCTGTAGCAAAAATAAATCATGGTTGGTATCTGCTGTATGAGGTGCATTATTATGTTTGAATACAGTGAATATAGACATGGGGGGCTAAGGAAGGGCTAAAGATCTAGAAAGGGTGGCATCTGTTGGATTTACATGGAGCACTAATGATCCCCAATGTTCAGTCAGCAAAAAATGAATAATATAAACACTTCAGTTTATTGATCAGTCTTGATACATGTGAATTTTACATGAAATTTTTACAAACATCTAAATCTGCAGCTTCTGCAACACTGAGGACAGCTAGCTGGCTCACATGCCCACTGCAGTATTTCAGCATGACTAGAAATATATATTGACTATTAGGATGGGCTAATAGTTTCACTGAGTTTATCTGCAGATTTGAGTTGTTTTCCCCCCAAAATGACTGATTAAATAAACTAACTAGAACTTTACATATCTGACCTCATGTCACACCTGCATGTTTTTACCTCATTTTACCTGATTCATTAAATTCTCCTGCACTTTTATGCTAAACATACACAAAAACATTCACTGAAAACACTGACACATTATTGTATCAGTTCTTACCTATTCCATTTGTAAATTGATGATATACATTTAGAAAATTAGTGAAAACGACGGAGTATTAGGGCCACATTAAGAACGATATTTATTCCCAGACTTTGAGAATAAAGTCTTAATGTTATGAGAATAATGTTGTAACTTAGCTAGAAAAGTCATAATAGCATGAGAATTGACTTGAGATATGCAGTATGTGGTGGAGTCGCTCTCCCCTTTTGGTTTCTCTCTGCTTGTGAAGAGGTGTGTTGATTATCTGGCTCATGCAGAGGAGTCACACTGGGGGGATGAATAGTACTCTTTCTTCTATTTCATTTCCAAATTTCTTATTAGTTAATGTCATAATAAAAGCCTGAATTTAGAAACTGAATTTAGCATTCATAATATGGATAGGTACGCTATATCACGATTTTGTCCACACCTGCATGGCTGGTTCAGCAGAGTTACATACAGAGTGCAGCCAGACAGATGGAAGAGAAAGCCAAGGAAGAAAAATCTGGATACCAGGAAAAAGAGAGAGAGAGCAAATGAAGTGAGGCCAAGCGGCTTATTTCTCATTTCTTTGAGAAGAGAGGTGAGCAGCACCTGAACTAACATCTGATAAGAGAAGCAGGTGTTTCTGAGTAAAGGAAGGATGCTTGGTGTCATTTAGGGAAAATACAGATAAGTTACCATCAGAAATGCATCAAAGTTATTACCCACAATCACAAAAGTTGTCCCAGAGCTCAGAACTGTCCAGCTACAGATTAATGTTCCCACTGATCAATGATGACCTATTTAGCATGGCCTCAGAGACTGCTAATAGGAATAAAGACAAGTCAAGTCTGGCTGTTTTAGTTTTATTGTGATTATTTGATATGCTTTTGTCCATTTAGAAGTTAAAGCATGACACCCCTTTGCTTCTTTGCTGACGGCATGAAGGCTTGGCTTTAAGAGACCAAATAACTTAAAAAGATTTAGCAACACAACCACAGTATGGAGGTCCACTATCATTGTTGTGGTGTTGATTTTTTGGGGCCTGAAAGCGCTGGTGCCATGCAGACAGGCGGACAGGATTCACCTTGCTTTCTACTGTGTTAGCATCGGGGGCCGTGGTTCACAAGGGCCAACCAATCAGGGCGGCGCTTTGTTATCATAGGATTACACAGCAGATTCCTTCAATTCATATTGATTCACAAAACTCTAAAAGATTCAAATATAATTTTCTTACAGAGCTCAACTTGATAATTAGAAAAAGACAAATCTTACAAGGGAAGGCAAGTTTATTTGTGTAGCACTTTTACTGAACAAGATAATTCAAAGTGCTTTACATAAAACATTAAAAACATTACAGATGGTGCAAAGAAGGCATTAAAAGTAGTAAAAGTAAAAACATTTTCTCGGCTTGTTTTAATGTTTTCAGGAGCTGGACAGGAGCTCTGGGCTGATCTGATTAGGAGGATCACAGCAAACAAGGCGATGTTGACATTCTTGTTTATCATTTCAAATAAACACAGCTCATTGTTCGATTTATCCAGGCTTTGTTTGGACAGCTCACAGTGAATTTTTTTCCCTCCACTTCCGCTCAGGTTTCCTGCATTCTCTCTGCAGGATTCTGACCGTACTGGTGTTCCTTGATGGTGTTTTCTGTTTCCTCAACGTGCTCTTGGTTCTTATCGGTGCAGCAGAATCCGTTAGTTTCAAGATTTTCCAACTGAAGGATGTAAGAGTCTGTCAGCTGGCTCTGCCCACAGTAACGTCGACAAACTGAGCACTTTATTTTAATATACAGTTTTATTCAATTCAAAACAGATTTCCTAAATAAAATAAAAACTGTACCACAATCAAACCAGAAGAGATCACTGCATCAAATGATTATTGTATGTACCTTTGATCCATATGATCATCAGTTTGTGTTGATACTACTGGATTGTTTATTGACTTGATCTGTTATGTGAATCACTTTTACAGTAACATGGCTAATATTTAATGATGTACACAGTCCCCAGTCCAAGCATGCACATGCGCTTTAAAAAGTCAGTTTTCTCCTGAAGTCTGAGATAAATAGAGATAAATGTCCCAACATTGACGTTGGGACATTTATCTCAGACTTAAGATAAATGTATTGACAACGTAGGCTTTTTTTTAATCTTCAAAGCTGCCAGTTGGTGGAACTTTTCTTTTAAAAAAAAAGAGAGAGAGAGAGAAAAAAGCTTTAAATGATCAGAGGATTATTATATGTAAGTAATGAGGCATGCCGGCTGTGGGAATAATTAATAACATTGATAGACGGAGTTGGTGGACTCATCAGGCAGATCATTCACATTTTCTTCAGTTACATCGCTCTGCTGTGTGTGGATAGAGCCCAGAACTGCCCCATTAACACCTCCCCCCCTGTCCTGGACTTTAGCTGTGAGTAGTTTAGAATAAAGGTCAGTCATTATAATAGGTTGGTTTATTATCATTGCAATGATCTTTGGCCCAGATGTTTCTGTAAAGGAACAGCAAGCAGCTAAATCCCCAAAATGTTGCATGACTGGACATTTCTACATTTGTGAGGACATGGTGGGTGCAGAGGCCACCGGATAGCGCCGTAGAGTTGCTGTTAATCTTTAATGAACAGTTTGCAGTTGTGTCACTACAACATGAATGTTTATTCTAATGTGTGTTTTAAAAGAAGTGCAGTCGGCCCAGTCTGAAAATAAATGGTGAAAAAGATACAGGCTGGTGATTTGTGGACTTTATAAGAAATGTGCATCAGTAGGAAGCAGACAGCTTTAGAGAATTAAAGAGGAATATATGAGAGGATTGACAGCTGCTCAGAATGAGGCTACCATGCAGTAGATGGAATATTCTGTCTAAAATGACTCAAATCTAGAAAAATAATGATTGTTATACCATGTGATGTCTGCATGAGACAGTTGTTGACTTATTATGTCTCCTGACTGACAAGGATTAAAAATTGTCATTCCCAGATACAGCCGAGCAAACGTTCCTCTTCCAGAGCATGATGCATTCCCAATTTTCAACCCAGTCTCACTACAAAGGGTCTCACAGGCCCTCCTTTAGCATTTCCTGTGGCATTGTCTCCATAAACCTCTGCCTTGTTATGATATTTATTTCTGTGCACAGTTGCATTTTTCTCCAAGATCTTGTAGTGATGATGGGAGAGTCTGACCTCCAGCACATCCCAAAGATCCTCTGTGGGGTTAAGGTCTGGGTTCTGCGGCGAAAAATCATGTCTCATGCTCCATGAATCACTCCTTCACAACGTGAGCCCCATGAATGCATCATCTAGGATGTGGAAACGTCCTTATTTTCACTATTAAACATAGCTCTGAGTTTTACTGTTGTTTTTCTTCCATCTGATTTCACCAAAAATATAAGTATCACTATTACAGTGATACAGGATTTTATTTGTAGCCACATTTTTCCAGGAAGACGATGGATCTCCGCCATTCTTCCAGTTTTTAATAACGCCTCGTACCGTTCTTAACCCAGTTTTAGTTTCTGCCTCTCCTTACATGTTTCTCTGCTTGATGCCAATAATCTCACCCTTCTGACACACACCAACATCTTTTCCATGACCAGGGGATGTGTCATTCCACGTGGTTGTTTAAGAAATTACATCATCCATCCATCCATTTTCTGAACCGCTTAATCCAAGTGGGTCGCGGGTGTGCTGGAGCCTATCCCAGCTATCAACGGGCGAGAGGCGGGGAACACCCTGGACAGGTCGCCAGTCTGTCGCAGGGAGAAATTACATCAGTCGGGGTTAAATAATTTGTTGCAGATGAAAAACCATCCATGCAGTAATTAACCAGTAGGAGGCTCTTATGTTTGCGTAAGTTTGAGTAAACTTGTGTATTTTCTGATGACATTCTTGTTGAACATTCTGACATTCTTACAACTTGATAAATGTAGCTTGCAATAATCCCAACTTGTTCATTAAAGTATGCAAAGTTGTGCTTATTTTAGGCTGTGGTTTATGCAGAATCATATAAGAAGAGCCTCAGATTTTGGCAATAAATGTGAAGAGAAGGGAAGAGACCTGCAGTTCCCCTCTAGTTGTGTGAGACGCTTTGTGAGCCTGCAGCGCCTCGAATGTTTGGAGCAGAAAACATAACATATTCAACAAATGATTTATTTGCACCCTGCCAACCCTATAATATTTACTGCAGCCCTGTGACCACATCTGCCAATAAATAGTTCATGTTTTTAAATATTCCATCAAGGATGAAGTATGCCTGTGAAGGTAAGGTTCAGAGGTGCAAAACTTTTGTTCCTCATCACTGCCAGATCCCAGCGGTGAGTAGAAAAATAAGGTTACGGATGGAGCCACACAGGCTGCTTCACTGATGAAAAATCTAATATCTCTGTCTTGAATGATATCTGCAGCATCAGGGCAAGGCCTCCAGAGCTTTGGTCACACAAGTGTTGCACCTGCTGGATGAGGCCTGGATCAATAATACTGTAGGGTTAGCTCTGAAGCGGTGCATTGGCTTCTGGAAGTAGAAGTGCTGTTCATTTTCTGGCTCACAGCTTTTAAGTGTCAAAACCTGTTTCCATAAAAAAAATCCATAAGAAGTTTCTGTGAGATGCATTCACTGTGCTCTGGGTTTTCAGGCACCTGCAGGATCAATGATGAACGAAGGGTTACTGTGACTCTGCTGTTGGTCTGAAGGTTGACCTCACACCCCGACCAGATCATGTTTCCTCAGTTACACTCATGCTTTTAAGTGCAGCTGAATTTGTTGCAGCTCTGATTTGCTCATGAGAATAATCAGGTATTTGCTGACCACTTTATTAGACACACCTGCGTAATATCTAATCAGCCAGAAATTCAGCACATTTAGTCTCATGCTTACATGGTGAAGACATCGTGTTAAAGAAAGAGTCACTTTGAAAGTGGCGTGGTTATTGCTGCTGACCATGTCCATCCTCTCTGAACGCAGTGGAGCATCTTCTGATGCTGCTTCAAGCAGGATGATGCTCCATGTCACACAGATCACATCATCTCCACCACGACAATGAGTTCACTGGACTCCAGTGTCCTCATAGTCACCACATCGCAATCTAATATTCCACCTTTGGTATGTGGTGGAACTAAGGATAATTAATCGGTTGTCAATTAATCGTTGATAATACATTCATTGAAACACATTCATTGCAATTAATCACGTTTTGATCCCACGATCCCTCGCCAGCTCGCATGAGGGCACGCTTGATGCCAAAAGTCCTTGACGCACATGCAGAAACACAAAATAAGCTGTCCATAGACATATTAATTTGATTTATTATATTAAATCAAATTAATAATAATAATAATAATATCATTGTTTGCATTGTTCCATCTGTTGTTTCCTGCTGTTAAGAATAAATCTTTTATTAAAAGAATATGATTTGTATTTTCTCTTAAGATAGCATTTTCGTAAAAAAGAACCTGTTGATATAAAGGGAAAATTCCACTTCTCAGAAAAATCGTCACTGATCAAACAATCGATCACTGATTGATAAGATGAAACAACTATTGATTAATAAATCACTTGATAATTTGCATCACTAGGTGGAACAGGAGATCCTCATCATGGATGTGCAGCAACTGTGTGATGCTATCATGTCAATATGGAGCAAAACCCTTGAGGAATATTTCCATCATCTGGTTGGATCTATCACACCAATAATAAAGGCAGTTCTGGAGGAAAAAGGAGGTCCAGCCAGCTACTAGAAAGTGGACCTGATAAAGTGGCTGTCACTGAAGGCATGCAATTATTTGCCAATATTTAGAGATAATGAGATGTTATTATAAATAAATTAATACCTGTGAATTAATTTCTCCCCACTGAAGACACTCAGTGGTGCAGCAGAGCAACATACAGTCTTACAAACCCCTTCAGATTTTAAAGTGCATGTCTTGAGCGGAGCAATGTGTACAATTCTGCCTCATGTTGCCTCACACAGCGAAGAATGATCCCATCAGTTCCACACTGTGAGGTATATAGATAGTGAAATAGAATACAGAGAGCTGATATCAGCTTGGTACTTGCAGCTGCTATCCTGATTTTAGGTCTTTGTATTGGGATTGTAAAAAGAAAAGCAGTTTGGTTTTTTTTAGCTCCGTGACAAAAGGATTGTATGTATCCAGCTGGAATGGATGAAAGGTTAGAATTTACATCAGTTTTCTGGGTAATCTGTATAATAGGATTCCCTGACAAGAACTCTTTTTTGACTCTTAATTAAAAAATGCCAGTATGCAATGTCTTTTTCCATATTTGATTGATATACTATAATATTCTCACTAAACAGAGATTAAAATCCTGGGTTTTAATTTAAATTAATTGATTACTTTGTCAGTGAGTAAAATTCAGTGCAGTAAATTGTAATTAGGCCAACATATCAGCTGTATCAGCAGCTGTAAAACTACAAAAACACTGCATTTGCGTCTGTTTAATTACTCCTGTAGGTCTCCTGACCCCTGGCATCAGGAACAGAATATCCAGGTCTTATAGCACCTCAGGTCAAAATCATCTCTCTTTTAATCAGAAAAGAAATCAGCTCTAAAGAGCAAAGCGAACATTTAAGAATCCTGTGAGCCCTCATGAGAGTTTTCTACTGTGAGAGGAACGTCGTGGGAGGCTGAGCCACAGTATGCAGTCTAAATTATCAATTCAAGCCCGAAGACGAGCTAACACTTGGCCAGTTTGTACTACATTATCATAATATGAAACAGTGGGACGTCTTTGGCCTTTAGAAAATACGAGACAACACGTCAATGAGCAGGTTGCACTTCTAGCTAATCTCAGTGCATCAGGAGAAATTCCTAATTATCTGAGCTGTACTGAAATTGTGATGCTAGTTTCAGCTTCAGCTGTAACTTTGGGCTGGTCGATAATTCAATAACCATATATGTCATGGTGTAATAGGAAAAAAAGCGCTGATAAAAAAACAAGCATACTTAATTGTTAATTATCCCATTCAGAAGCATTAAAGGGATACTCCGCCCTCAGAATGATGTGCCTTCATTTGTTTACTCACCCTCATGTTGATTGAGATGTTGGAACACTTTCTTGATATTCAACATGTAGCCGGAGATATCGGGAGG
>JAVQJG010170116.1:0-19389 GCA_036024015.1 Craterocephalus amniculus
TGTAGAGCCGGAAAAAACCCCGCGACCCGGCGCGTTTCCCTACGCAGGAGTATAAACACACAGAGGGTCTGCGTAGCCTCTGCGGTTCCCGCCGCGCGGAGGCTACACGCGAGTATAAACCAGCCTTTAGTCCTCACTGAGTCTTGGTTGCCTGCTGCTGCTGTAGGTGATCCCTTCATTTTCTGCGGTACTTCTAAAAATAGTATTAAAAGCATCCCAAGCCTCATTAAAAATGTATTTACACTGCATGGAGGGGAGGGGACGAGATAAAAGTCAAACAAGCAGGATGAGCAAATGCATATGAAAAATGATGATTAAAAGCACAAAATACAAAAAAAGCTAATTGTTACTTTGTGTCAATGAAGCAAACTTGTTGTTCAGATATTCTTGATCCTAATTAACTAACATATCCTTTCTCTGTTTCCCACAGTCAATAAGCACAAACCATGGATCGAGACAACGTACCATGGGATTGTGACAGAAAACGACGACAAAGTTCTTCTGGACCCTCCTCTTATCGCACTGGACAAGGATGCTCCTTTACGCTACGCAGGTGAGAGAGAAGGTTTAATGCTGATGCTTCAATGATCTTAAGACTTTTACTTAAGTTTACTCTTTAGTCATTTCAGACAGAGTGTAAGTAAAAGCATGCTCATCACTCTGGATCTATAAGCTTTGAATAATGTACATTTCACAGACGTTTCAAGGATATTGATGTGTACCTTTTTAAAGGCTTATGATCTGTTTGGTAATAAATTATGCAGGAGCTGAATTAGGTATTCTTGCCAAATGAAACAGAATGGCAGCTGTATTTAACATGGAAGCACAACCTCAAATCTATTCTGAGCATCATGCTTTGAAATCAGAAGGGCGTCATGTTTAATGTATGAAGGTCTCGCTCCCTGCAGTGCATTTTAATATGTATAACTCTTAATTCTTCTGGTGATAAAGGCTGGCTCTGAGATAAACTATGACTTTTTTTAACATATCTTATGGCCAATGACTCAGCCGCAAAGAGAGCAAATCTTCCTTTAATTCTTCCTTTGCGGTTGAACCTCCGGTAGCACGTGTGTTTGACTCAAAGACGTTCTCATCATTAGATTTTTATTACTTGCCTTTCATTCTGAAAGACAGCTGGCGGCCATATTCTCCAGACCGGGCCGTTTTATAATCTGATCAAAATACTTTTTCAAGTCCCTTTACTCTCCCAGTGCAGAGGCACAATTAGAGAGCTTTATGAATGAAGGCTGCATTAGAACTGGGGGGGGTTAATCATGACAGGATTGACTTTGGCCAGGATTCAAGCACTACTACACTGGAAATGATTTGCATTACAAGTTTAGAGAAATTTTTTTTTTTTCTCTGCTACTCTTCACATTCAGTGTTCTCCCTGCGCTTTATATGATGACTTTAACCTCAGGTTAGTACTCGTGATTTAAAGTGAGAGGGTTTCTAAATGTGCAAGTCGTCCAGAGGAGACACCAAATGTGATACTTTTCATAAATTTTGGTGAAACTATTAAGAGTCGCTTAGCATTGTACTTTTTAATGTTGACGACCTCAACAAGAGGCCCGGGAATGGAATAATATGGCCTTTCTGTGTGATGTTTGTCTCCTTTCACAGTGAATTAGCACTGAATACGAAGCTCGGTGCTCCCACTTCTTTCAGCTGAGGCTCCCTTTGTGACGAGCAGGTTTGCAAATGGACTGTCCCTGTGAACTTGCTCTCTCTAGAGGCAGAGCAATCAGTCTGGCATCACGTGGCAGCAGGGGTGAGCTGCTCTGTCATGCCAGATTCCCTGCAGTTGGTCCATCTGTGGCATTTAAGAGGTTTCACTGTTAAGCTGACCTACAGGCCATTCAGAGGCCCAGTCACAAGCCTGTTAGTCCCATCAGTGTAAACAGGTGAATCTTCACTATAGCTGAGGATGTGCTGTGTGAGTTTGTGCGAATATGAGGCCATAATGAGCTGTGGAGCTGGTGTCCAAGTGTATTTTTTTGGTGTGTAAATCTGGAATAATTCACCCTCCAGAGGAATAATAAATGAGATAAAAGAGAAAAACATTCTTGTTTCAGTGAGCTGTTCCTGTAAGTGGATTAGTGTATTTACTGTACTGGCTCTGAGAATATTGAGAATATCATTCACCGTATTTATATTTAATGGGGAATTTCACTTTTTTTTAACCTGGGGTCTGTTTTCATCTTTCCTTTCATACATGTGAGTGATGGAGAAAGGAATTTTCAAGATCGCTCAAGTATTTAGCCAGGCAGGCAGCTAGCAGCAAAGCTAATGATAAGTATCAGGCAACTGTCCCCGTGTCTAAGTTTGCCCTAAAAACGTGCTTTTTTTTCCACACTGAAGTGCTTTGATTGTCTCAACGAGTGTCCGACAACGTACTAGAGAGGAGAAATAAATGAAATTTTCTGTATTACCTGCCGATTGCTATGTTTTGGTGTCTGTGTCCAAATCTTGCACCGTTGATTTCGGGATAATCCCGCGAGTTATTGCGCGATTATCACGAAATCATGCGATAACTCGCGGCAAAACACAGTGAGATTTGGACACAGACACCAAAACATATTAATCGCCAGGTAATACTGATACTTTCATTAATTTCTCCTTTCTTGTTGTCAGACACTCGTTGAGAATATCGGAGCACTTCAGTGGGGGAAAAAAACTAGTTTTTAGGGTGAACTTACTTACTAGCTCGATACTTATCATTAGCTGGGCTGCTAGCTGCCTGGCCGACTTAATACTGGAGCGATCTTGAAAATGCCTTTCTCCATCACTCACATGTATGAAAGGAAAGATGAAAACAGACCCCAGGTTAAAAAAAAAGCGATATTCCCGTTTAACAGTAGCATTAAAACAATTAGATCGCCCAGACAAAATATTTATATGTCATTGTAATTATTGATGTAATCATTGGTGAAAAGGCTTTGAGGCTAATGAAAAGCTCCTGGATCACTGGTGTAAGCTGATCTTTAGAGCTGTCATGACCACAGAAGCCATAACTCCTTAACTTCCGCCTTAACTTCCACTCCTACACCTACCTATCCATTAGCTGTACATGCTAGTCTTTCCTAATGTGAAATCTATTTCTCAATGTGGAGAGGGTGAAAATGAAGTGACCAGACTCTCCTGAGTGTGTGAAAGGGGAATAAAAATGCTACTGTCCGGAAAAGCTATCTATTTGTTGTTGTCTAACGTCGATGTTTATTCATTTTTAAACAATGTGAATGTATCCACACAGTAATGAATATGAAGACGTTAGAGGACAGTCCATCAAAACATGCTGCAGCTGGAACAGAAGGTTTTATTGATTTTACCTTGATGTTGCGACATGTATAGGTTTTGATGAAGAGGAAGGACTCCTTTCTTTTTTTAACTGCCCCTCTGCTTATGAGCTTCTCTGATGGTGACTTTGTAAGGCTACAGCTTGAGTGTCTCTTTCTGTCCTCTATGTGTCTTCTCTGAGCTTCTAACTCTTATCTGGGTTTATCTTCTCTTCCCTCCTTGTAGAGAATTTTGAGGTGACCCTCACTGAAGAAGGTGATCTTGGGCTTTTTCTTCTGCCTTGTGCTTATTTGTTGTTATTATTAACCCACTAACGCAAAACAGCATCCTCACTTTTACACAGAAACTCCTGCCATGCTCTGTAATTTCTCCCATTTGATTTTCTCGACCTTCTGTTTTTTCTCACCTTGGATTTTTTGGAGTTCCAACAGCTGGATGAAAAGTGTGATGTGGGGCTGACTGTTCTTAGAAATATCTGTGCATGAGACATCCATTGCAGTTTGCAGACCCTAACAGTTTTTCAGCTGTCACCAGGAAACAGAAAGCTGCTTAAAAACAGGAGGACATACAATAATAAGGCAGCTTTTGAAACAATTAATGATGAAGTCCAATCCAAAAGCCTGCATGAGACAATTATTCCATCCTATCAACAATAATGACATGATTGGAGCCTAAATTGATCCTAGCATTGGAATTTAAAACGTGCTGTAAATGTAAGCATCTTAAAGACGCCGAGCATGACTATCATCTAACCTCATCTGTAAAACATCGAAGCAGATAAAATCCCTCCTGAAGACTTCAAATGAGATTGCTGAGATTGTTAACAAATGCAAACTCTTTTTGCTGCAAAGTTTTTGTTCTTGCATATTGCCTCAGTGGATCTCTCTTGAGTTAATTCTCCACCATTAATCCCTACCATAAGCATGGCTGCAGTTCTCATTTGATGTGGATGTCAAGCAAGCTGATATTTCTAACCCCAGTTCTCATCCAGTGCTTTTTGTTTGAATACTGTTATTGTACTGGTTTAGTTCTCTATGATTTCATGATTTTCTTTGGATTCATTTTGAAGTAGTTTTGGGTGAGAGGCGGGCAAAATTACACAGGAAGACTTTCTTCAAATGTGCAAAAACTATCATAGGAGGTGTTGGATAAGGTTCAATTTCTTTTTCAGATTTTTGGTGTTTTGATGGCTGAATTTGTGCCGTACCCCCTTATTGCAGTGCTGTCTATTGTTAATAAAAATAAAATTATCTATCTATCTTTTAAGTTGAATATTATTTCTCACAAGATTGAATATTTTTTCTCATCAAATAAGTTGTAATGTAATGATCCTCACTTTAATGCTGTGCTTTCTGTACTTTTTTTTTCTTTAGCTTGGTTTTATGACTTTGATTTGAAAAATATATTGAGTACTCCTGTGAAATGCCTGTCCACATATTTTCTGTTCCGGCCTGCATGAATGGATGCAATGTTTTCAAGTGGCTTGTTTGAATACACTGACACTAAATATCCCACACCACCACTACTCACCAATGTGACAATGCGTTTTGGCCTCCTCCACAGACACCATGCACCTCAGTCTACAACTCCCTGGCTCCCAAAATTTATTGATTTATTTTTTTGCTTGAATGTATTTCTGTTTTTAGTTAACAACATACTTTCCTTGTTATAATTTGAACTTGAAATGCCACAGCTCTTTCTCGTTGTTCTGAGCAAATCCTTTTTTTGACTTTCAACGTGTTCAGGTGAGATTTGCGGCTTCAGGATCCACGGGCAGAATGTCCCATTTGAAGCAGTGGTCCTGGACAAGTCCACTGGTGAGGGGGTTATCAGGTCCAAAGATAAGCTGGACTGTGAGCTGCAGAAGGAGCACACCTTCACCATCCAAGCCTATGACTGTGGAGAAGGTCCTGATGGCGCCAACATGAAGAAATCCCACAAGTGAGTCCATTGATGGAGAATTTGATACAATTTATGATAAACAAATACTTAAGTATATGTCACCTCACAGAACATGACAGAGAATTAAATTGACAAACATAATGTTTCTACTTTTAGAAGACCCTTGGCATATTTGATTTTCAAAACCTCTTACGAGTTCTCTGCTTCTATGAACTAAATGATTATTAATAGAAATAATTATTAGATAAAATGTCAATGATTGGAATCCTTAGTTGCAGGGCTAATAAGATCCATTTGTAGCCTGGAGGTGAGCTTGGTGAGCTTTTTAGTGACAACACAGAACATGTACAGTACCCAGATGCTGTGCAGAGCTGTTTGACTTGCTTCCAGTGATTTCTCATCTGCGTTCTAGTAACAGATGATGCAGGATAGCAGTTTTCAAATCCACTGGCAGTTTTGTGGAACTACTTTCCAGTCTGCGTGATGTCATGTTTATTTCTCTCTTAGTACAGTTTGTAATAACTTAAAAAGACCTAAGATTTGATGTTGTTTGTACTTTTATTTCTCCTGGGTTTTTAGGATGAGTAAAATCCAATAAGATCGAATAAGTATAAAACCAAGGCGTCACCTTTGATCTTAAAGGAATAATTTGTTTCATTTTTTTCAAACTCCAGGTGTAAAAGTGCCAGTAGTTAACCATTCAAGAAGAGTAATGACGAAAGAATCATTTTGTGGGGTTGATAAACTCATTATTATACACACACATCATTGAGTCCTGATGGTGTTGTCTCCCTGTCAGAGCGACTGTCCACATCCAGGTGAACGACATCAATGAGTACTCACCAGTGTTCAAGGAGAAGACCTACAAGGCCACTGTCATTGAAGGGAAGAAATACGACAGCATCCTGAAGGTGGAGGCAGTAGACGCCGACTGTTCTTTCCAGTTCAGCCAAATTTGCAACTATGAAATCGTGACCCCAGATGTTCCTTTCACTATTGACAAGGACGGTAAGGACCTTCAGGACATGTCATTGTTTCTCGGCCTGGTGGGGGAGGGGCTGCAGCTTGTACCAAAGGGGCTGGATTGTATTGACATGCATCACGTTGTCTATTGATCTGTGCAAATAATGATGCTGCAAGTCTCATTTAGAATTCAGCACAGCCTGTGGGCCTGCCAGACAATGTCAGCCTTCTAGAAATGTCACCAAAGTTATTCAGTGATCCTGTTTAAAAGTGCTCCAGATGCTTAACGTCCCTCTCTTTTTCTTTACCCAGGTTTCATCAAGAACACAGAGAAACTGAGTTACGGCAAAGAGCACATGTACAAGTTGACCGTGACAGCCTACGACTGTGGGAAGAACCGAGCTTCTGAGGACGTGCTGGTCAAGATCAGTGTCAAGCCCACCTGCAAACCCAGCTGGCAAGGTATCAAAGCTCTCCTGTTCCTGCTGTAGCCAGCTCGTTTAGGTGTGTCTGTTATGAAAAAAAGGGACCCACTGATGAGGCCCAGACAGACTGCCTTTGTCAAAAGGATTATGTAACTCCTTTAAACATCAAGGCTTTTATCACTGCTCAAAGAAATGAAATCCTTCATAATTAGTAGTTACTATTACAAAGCCCTGTGTTTACCATTCACCTTCAACCACTGCTCTTTTGACAAACATGTTTTTATTCTCTTCTTTCTTTCTGTTTATTTTTTCAGGCTTCAATAAGAGAATTGAATATGAGCCTGGCACGGGTAGCCTGGCTCTTTTCCCCAGCGTGCACTTGGAGACCTGTGATGAGCCAATCACCTCTGTCCAAGCCACCATTGAACTGGAAACCAACCACATTGGGAAGGGCTGCGACCGCGATACCTACTCCGAGAAGTCGCTGCACAAGCTTTGTGGTACACAAGGGCTCAGCAGGAGTTGGAATCTCGTTTTGATAAATCAAAGCACTCATAATAATTGCTTTTAAATGATCTTTGTTCTTTAGGAGCCAGCTCTGGCACTGTGGAGCTCCTTCCTGCACCCAGCAGCTCTGCCAACTGGACGGTAGGCCTGCCCACTGATAATGGACATGACAGCGACCAGGTGTTTGAGTTCAATGGCACCCAGGCCATCAAAGTTCCTGACGGTTTGGTGAGCACCAGCCTGAAGGAGCCGTTCACCATCTCGGTGTGGATGAGGCACGGCCCTGGGGCCCACGAGAAAGAAACCATCCTCTGCAAATCTGACAAAACTGGTAATGGCTCTCATGTTGGATGAAATCTCTTCATATTATTCTGATTTAAACATGCACCTAAAATTTGTCTGACTTTAAAATGGGCACTGATCCTTTGAATAGGAAAACAGTGTAGCATTAAATATTTGAGCTCAGTTTGTGTTTCAGATTTTCATGACAGGGTTGTTTTCTTCTTTACTATCAAATAAAGCTAAACAGTCAAATACACCAAGCCAAATCATAACACAACTTACTGTAATGCTCATGTGTTAAGACTTAGCAATAAAACGTACTTACTATATATACTTTATATACTATAAATACATATATAAAACAGTTTTAACTTCTGGTTATAATCCGCATCAAGTCTGCTGGGTGCTCCCTACCCTCTAGTATAAATTCTACGGGCAGTCACAAGCTCCTTGATCTCATTGACTGTAAAGCCGGTGGTGTGGTCAATGAGGGGGCGGCGAATCATCATCTTCAGCACGGCTGCTTATACAAGAAGGATTACATCAGAATGGCTGCTCCCTGGACAGGATGCGCCTATACCCGTGATCTCAGAACACCAGGCATGACCTCCATTCAGCGCAGAAGTGGCGTCACCTAAACATGACTCTCACATTCTGGGAAACTGCCCATTCAAATTCGATGCTGCAGTGGGCACAAAAAAAAATCAGGTTTGTCAATGAGATAAAGTTTTTTTAGTAGCTTAACCACAGCTTGGTTGCATTTCCAATCAGAAATCACATAATCATATATTTTAAAAAACAGGAATCAGTCATTTACTGATTTAAAAAACATCTTTATATCTGGAAACCTGTGAAGACACACTGTAAATCATTAGAAAAAAATACCTGCGCTGAAACTCTGAGCTGACAAAGAATCTCAAGAGTAGATATTTCTGTATAGTTTGTCTTCCTTTACCACAAGCTTTTTGATATTTTCCTTCATTCTTGTTGCGGGCTGGGCGATATAAACGAATTTTCATCCATCCATCCATCCATTTTCTGAACCGCTTAATCCAATTGGGTCGCGGGTGTGCTGGAGCCTACCCCGGCTATCAACGGGCGAGAGGCGGGGTACACCCTGGACAGGTCGCCAGTCTGTCGCAACGAATTTTCATATCTTGATCATTTTTTTGAATCACAATATATGATAAATATCTCGATAAGAATTTTTTTTGGTCAAGTAAATAAGGAGACGGCTCAAATTTACAGCCTTGAGTGCTAAATACACTTTTATTAAGGATCAAAAGAACATGCATTAAAATATTTGACTGAAATTAAAGTAGATGTGTATGAAAATAATAGAAAATACTTTTAAATACCAGAACAAAGATACAGTATTGCAAAAAACTTAACAGGAGAAATTTATAACTCAAAACAAGCTAACTCGATATAAACGATATTCCCTTATTCTATATCTCATATGATAAAGACTCGATATATCTGAAAATCGTGATATATTGCCCAGCTCTATTCTTGCTGTGTGTTTTGTTTGCTGTTGATTTTTACAGTCTCTGTATAAATGATATTTATTGTGCTTAACTAAACAAAAATGACATTATTAAATGTTAATGAAACCAGACAAAACAGCTGGTGAATGATCACCAGTCATCTATATTCATATAATGAATTAAATGTGTTCATTTTAGTCAGGTTTTTAAATCTAATCCTCTCTTCCCCCTTTTCCCTGTAGATATGAACAGACACCACTACTCCCTCTATGTCCACAACTGCAGGCTGATCTTTCTCCTGCGCCAGGACCCATCAGAGGCAGAGAACTACAAACCAGCTGAGTTTCACTGGAAACTCGACCAGGTCGGGTGCTTCTGAAACCTTTTGTGCGAGTTTATATTGATAGCTTGTGACCCAAATTCTTGGCAAATAGTCCCCTTCTCATTTCAGCCCCGCTTTTTCTTTGCAGGTGTGTGACAAAGAGTGGCATCACTATGTCCTCAACATGGAGTTCCCCACTGTTTCCCTGTTTGTGGATGGGACAACCTTTGAGCCGTTCCTTGTTACAGAGGACTACCCGATGCATGCCTCCAAGCTGGAAACTCAGCTTACCATTGGGGCCTGTTGGCAAGGTAAAACTTTGTTTTTTTTCTTTGTGTCAGACTGAAGTGGAGATTTAGTATGGAGAAAAGGTTTGCTTTCCTCTTTTTGCAGCTGATTCTCTGCTTCTGAATGTTACACAGTAAAACATATTCTAATCCCACTTGATATTTCTTTGTTAGAGATTGCATATTATCTTATGGTGAGACAGTACTATGTTAACTAAACCTTGGATTCTCAAATGATGCAGCATGATCTCTCTCCTGCAGTTCCTCAACCTTCCTTCCTCTCTCTCCCTGCTGTCTCGTTTCCATTCCTTACAGAAAATTCAGGACATGACAATGATACTGAGCCAGTCCCTGAGCCCACCTCAGGTTGCTCAAGTCTTTCCCTTCCTCCTCAGATATTTCCATGTATCCACAATATCCCACCATGCTAACTGCATCATCATACCATTGCGACTAGAATGAGTCTTTAACATTCTAGATAAAAAAAACAAATTTAGTTTTCCATGTTTTTGTATGTTCTTTGCACCATGAAAGGTTTCCCATAATTGCTGTGATGTGCTGCACTCTGGTTTTTATCATATTTGTTTCATTCATCTTCCATTTATTTGCTTTTTGCATCCAATAAGTTTTATTTTTCATTTCAACTGATAGATCAGTCTAACAGAATTAGAAACATAATGAGCACCAAAACCTCTGACCTGGCTGCAGCCTTTTGGCCACAGTAGCTTCTGTTTTTTTAAGAGTTTGTCCTTGGATTTGGAAGCTGTAACTCCTCCATATCAGATAGCAAACACGTGTCCCTGGATAATTGTATGACCTTGAGATGGAGAGTTTGACACTGACCCTGCAGAGATGCCATTTTATGCTCATTATGCTTTTGCAGGAAGATATTAAACAGTTGCTCAACTACAAATATTAAATTCAATATTCCATATTATATGAGCATATGCAGGGTTTTTTTGCAGTCTCATAGGTGGCTTTGTTGTATTTGTGGGAATAGATTATTATCAGGTTAATCCCTTTTTTAGGTTACATTTATGTGTTATTTATTTTCCATGGCAAGGTTTCCACAGCAGTAAATGTGAATGTTGCATGTGCTGAAGTTATGCATAAGCTCATCCATCATTCGCCTTTTTTGTCCTCTGGGCCTTGTAAGGGAACACATACTAACTTGCATGAGCTATTTCATGCCAGCTTTGCATACCGAGACAGCATGCTTAAATTGTCACACTGAAAAGGTGAAATCAGCAGAATGAACTCAAAAGTAACTCTTGTTTTTGTTGCTGTTTTCCTCTCCTTGTCCCTGTCCTGATATAACCAGGCGGAAAGGCCCGAATGGCACAGTTTTTCCGAGGGAATCTTGCAGGTCTGATCATCCGCTCTGGCAAGCTGGAGAACAAGAAGGTGATTGACTGTCTGTACACTTGCAAAGAAGGACTGGACGTACAGCTCCCTGAAGAGGTAGCTTCAGCTGTCAAGGTGAGGTGAAAGCGTCTCAGTCGGGCTGCATCTAAGAACATTGCCGCTGTCAGGAAAGTGCTTAAACACAACAGTACTTTCAGCTTCTCTCAACAGTTGCATTTATCTATCATCTTTGATAAGATAAAAGAGTGACTAGATAGTTTTTAACGTCTGTAAAGTGGAGATTTGGAGGGAAAAACAGTCTCCTGTTTTACTGGTCAACTCCCAGCTCCTTTGGATTGATCTTTATTACAAAGTGTAGACATTGTCTTTCTGGTACAAATATGGCTACACAAAGTGGAAGGGCAGCAAAGAGGACACCCAGTGCTTTGTCTTTGATAAATTTGTACTCTGGGAAACCAAAAGTGTTAATTTGTTGCTTCTACCAACCTGTCAACACAAGCAACGATAGTTTATATTTACTAACCCCTGCCCAAGGCAAACACACTCATCGCATTTCCTATATAAATAAAAATATATATTCACAGCATTGTACAACAACAGGGTTGAGTTGAAGACAATCTAATATGTAATGTTGCAAAACTGATGGTGTCAAAAAGAAACATCTAGCTGGGACCTTTGTTGAGATGGTTTGTGTTTCTGTTCACCTTCATTTTCCAAGCCAGTTATGTATGACTGGGTTGGAAAGGTTCACATGCTAAAAACCAAACCTCATCTCATTCGGAAACAAATGAAACCTTTTTGGAAAAATGAAGATTTAAATTATTGGAAATAATCATGCCAGGTCTACTTTAACTGATGTGGTATATTTCAGGTGTTCCCCTGTGTGATAGAAAAATTGTGTGTGACCCTTTAATGGCAAAAGTTGGCTTGCCACAGGTCTAAAGGAAGATGACTTATACTCTTTTTACAGTCTTCCCTGAAATCAGACAAATGATGACCCTGCTCTCTTCCGTCAGGTGGAGTTCAACCCCAACCAGTCCTCTCTGACCGTTGAAGGCGACGACATTGATGCTTTTGACAAAGTCATGCAGCACATTTCCTACTTGAACTCCCGCCAATTCCCGACCCCTGGCATTCGGCACCTTCGCATCACTACCACTGTCAAGTATGTAGGAGAGACTAAGAACGTTTATCTGCTCCATCAGTCCGACTACCAATCTCTTAGAGTCTCATAGATTCACTGCTGTGTATGTCAGGATGGTTTGCTGTGGTAAAATGTAGATCAAGGGTTTCCTTATTTTGCATAAGAAACTCAATTAATACACGTTAATACACCATTATATATGGTGTTTTGGAATGACACTTAAAGAGCAGTTCTATTTCTTTTGTCCTTTTTAATCTATTCAGAGTTAAATATCAATAAGAGTACATAGTGATATTTACTGATTTAATGTGTGGGTATGAATTGATTTAATAATAAAAAAGGTTAATAAGCTCAAATTAGTTTTCACTGACTGAGATGGGGACAGTTTTAGTTTCACGTTTGTTTGCCTTTGCATTGATAACCAGTTACATGAATATAAATGTGATGTTAGATATACTGTAAGAACATCTTAAATGTTGCCCAGGATTTAGTGTTTAGCCGAAAGTATTTTAATTTTGTTTTACTTCCAGTAAAAGTAAAAATATGCTGCTCAGACAGCTTAAATACTGCGGTAAGTTAAGTATGTTGCATTTACCGGACATATGTGTTCCAATTTTTCCAAGTTTGGAAATGTTCAAATGCTGCTTATGTTTTTAAAAATAAAAAGATAAACACTAGTGTGTGTATGTATAATCAGGAAACCTAAATCTAAAAGATTCTTGAAGTCAATCGTTAACTCTTCCTCAGATGTTTCAACGAGGACGACTGCGTATCTGTTCCGGATGCTGAAGGTTATGTGATGGTGCTGCAGCCGGAGGAGCCGAAGATCAGCCTCAGCGGAATTGACCACTTTGCCCGCAGCGCTGCTGAATTTGAGAGCCAGGAAGGAGTGACCCTTTTCCCTGAGCTTCGTATTGTAAGCACCATCACCCGTGAAGTGGAGGCTGACACGGAGTCTGAAGCTGCAGAGGGAGCTGATGATGACCCCACAGGTATAGATGTGCACACTGGACATTTGAACAGCTCTTATGATATAAAAGGAAATGACAAACTATAACTACATATTTTTACATGATTATTTGTGTGATTCAGGTCATAGGCTGCACATATTTTTGAGTTATATGGACTTAAGGTCTCAGTAGGCTTAGTTTTGTGCAGGATGTTCCATGGTTTGCCTTGCTTTAATTAACTTCAGGAACAGTCAAGGTACAGCTGTTAGCAGTGTAGGTAGACAGTAGCTGGTAATTTGAAGGATTATGCCCGAGGGTGGGGGGGCACAAAGCAAAAGGGAGGGAGAAACAGAAGAGTTAAGTTCTTTATTTCGGGAGTGGTCAGCGACCAGCCGTGCCATCTGTCGGGTTTCTGTGAGTTAAGAAGAGGATGCACAATAGAAATGCTCTGAGGTTGACACAGATACAGTGAGATGCAATGTCCTCGGGTGAACAACAGGCCATATGGACAAAAGGGCTTAGAGCGGTCTGTTTCCGTTACCTGTTTCAGCTTGCCCTGCCTTACACGATCAGCAAACAGCAGATGATTTAGAGCTGTTTAAGAGGAGCTTTCATTGAGTCAAAAAGTGCAAACATTTTGTGCTAGAAATATCCATTTGTCTCATAAACAAAGAGAGATAGAGAGAGAACTATGATTAAAGATTAAAATACTGTGTTTTGTTCCATTTGTATAGCTCCCCATTCGTATACAGTACCAGCTCAGCGTTTGTACACAACTACCCAATCATTCGGACTGCTTTGTGTCTGTACTTGTACTGTTAAGACAATATAAGAGAAATTAAATGATGCACTTTCTTACAAGTAAAACCTTCCTGTACTATTTGTGGTCACGATCACAGCTGCCTGCCTGCGTGTATGTGGTACATTAACAATACCAGAAGTAAATGGCCATTACATACTGTAGCAATAAATGCCTAAAGCTACTTTAACTTTTGGATTCTTCCCAGACCTATTGAAATGAACAAAGACAGCTTTTATTGTTGGGCGGTGTTTCTAATAGCGTGGCTGTGTTGTCATATATTATATGATTTATAACGTTACTCATCTTATTATCTCTTATGAGTTTTCTGTTACCCTCAGCTCCTGTTCTTTGGTTTCCAGGTGATTAATCTCTGAAACAACATTTGTCCAAGGCTCTGACTTATAAATGATTAATTCTGTAACACAGAATATGAGCAGTGAACATTAGGAATTGTTTTCCCTATTAACAGATGTGTGTGACATGTTTTATATTGCATTATCAGATTTTAATGTAGAAATGTGACATTTAGCTCACCTTTTCTAGGTTCAATTTTTATATTCTAATTACATTTGACATATTTCAGTAGATCCCTCCATCTCCAGAGTGTCAGTTATTTTATTCCTGTTTCTTTCAGTCCAAGAGACGGTGGTGTCAGAGGAGATCATGCACAACTTGGACACATGCGAAGTCTCTGTGGTGGGAGACGAGCTCGATGGAGAGCATGAGAGCCTGGAGGTGGATAGGTCTCAGCTGCAGCAACGGGCTTTAGAGATGAGCTCATCAAACCTGGGCCTCGTCATCACAGGTTCAGACCACAGACATCTAAAATTAATAAGTACTGTGATAGTTTACAGAAAAGGACTGCATTATACAAGAAAATGTATACTGTAAATGAAAAGATGTCATTATTTGTGCCGAACATGTCCTGGCATTTTTTTAAAGCCTTTTTAACACCCTATGGTGATAGCTGACGTTAGTTTTTACACAAGTTTCTCTCTGTGCTTTCTAGGTGTGAACACCATGGCCAATTACGAGCAGGTCCTCCACCTTATCCGTTACAAGAACTGGCACACAGAGGCTCTCTTTGACAGGAAGTTCAAGCTAGTTTGCTCCGAGCTCAACGGTCGATACATCAGCAATGACTTCAAGGTTGAGGTATGACTGAGCTGTTACATCATGTAGCAGTGCTACTTTTAATAGCTCAGGACTGCAAACCATGGTATGATGATACTCATAGTTTTTACTTTGAATGGGGACAATTGGCGTAAATGTTTCTTTTTTTCTTCTCTCCAGGTAAACGTGATCCACACTGCCAATCCTGTGGAGCATGCCAACAACGCCATGGTGCAGCCCAACTTCATCAACCCAGTCCATCATGCCTCTGTGGATCTGTCTGGTCACAACTTGGTCAATGCTCATCAGGCCTCAGGTATTGAAACACATAAAATGTTTGATTTTGTTTTTGACCGTCTTTGCATCATAGAAAACAGAATTTTTTACTTATGTATTGTTTCAATGGTAAATCTTTTATTGGAAGTTCTCTGTAGTCATAAGCCTTATTTGCAGGGGATTGGCGTTAACAGGAGACCTCATATGATGAAGAAAAGCTTGTCTTGTGTGGGATAAGAAATCTGTGCTTTGCTATAGTATTATCCCCTGATATGTCATAGTTTTGCATTACAATGATAATTTATTGCTTAGTTATTACTTAAAATCCTTGAATTATCAATCACAGGCTGTTGTGTAATAATTATGGAGCCTGATGTTTTTGTGTTTAAACATAAACCTCCTATTTGTGGGAATAAGCTTATTTTTACCACGTTGTGTAGTATCTGTACTTTTTGAGAGAAATGAGACAAAAAAATATTATTAATTTTTACAATTGATCAGCTTGGTCAACTCAAAGACATTAAGATCTCAGATCCATTCTGCACATGATAAATCCCAAATCCAAAAGAGTTTTGACTCTTGAAATGCCCAGGAACAGAATGGAATGATTTACAGATATCATAAACCAATACTTTATTACAATATAAAAAAAAAAAACCTCAAATGCTGAACATGAGACAGTTTACAATAAAATATATTGGCTAATGATGAATTTGATGGCAGCAGCATGTCTCAAAAAAACTTTAGGTTTTTTGGAAATAAGAAGGTTGGAAAAGTCAGTAATACCAAAAGGAAACAGCTGGAGAAACATTTTGCAACTAATTAGGTAAATTGGTAACGACATGGCAACTGTATTGCTATAGAAAGACCACCTTACAGGGGCAGAGTGCTGGAAAGGTAAAGATGGGCAAAGGTTTCAAAGTCTACAAAAACATTTCTCCCCCTACAAAGTCGAGATCAACTTCAGAATAATGTTGCTTCACATGAAAAATACTGCTGCCATCAAATTCAAGATGAGCTACTGTTTTGGCCACCACATAATCATGTCACGTTCAACTAAAAATTTCACATTTGGCATTTTGTAATGAGCTTGAGTAAATTTTAATGAGAAAAAAAGATAAACATCAGCCTCAGTTGTTCTAAAAGAACTATTTAATTATGTTCAGACAAATGAATCATGAAAAATTTATGCAAGCGTAATGCAACTGGGATTCTGTTTTTTACTTTAACACTATTAAGATATCGGTTCATATCTGGTAGAATGTCATAATCAGACAAGTTATCTGCTTGATTGTGCTGTAGAAAAAGATTTAGTCTGCATTGGCAAGCATTGCTACAGATGGATTACAGTCTATTAAGCAGAACTAGGACATGCATGAAACATTAGTTATCCTTTTTTAAATGGCACGAGTTTAGGGATTACACTTGAGTGTGGTCTGTGACATGCAAAGAGGCGGTGCTCTGAGTACAACCTTTTATATTCCAGCCTCAGTAATCTTAAGGCTGACAGGCTTACTAAGCCTGCCACCACACAAGGGAGACCTTTTACTTGTAATAAGGGTTGAAGTACAGCAAGTTGGTGGGGGATTTAGTAAGGCCATTTAACGACTGACAAGTACCTGGGGCTGCTGAAAGAATAAAGGTGTACTGACAAACCGTGAAACTGCAGCCATTGAATGCCCTTGTTTGTTCCTGCATGAGACTATAAAAGGGTTTTTATATGCAAAAGATTCCCAGGTGTAGCTGGCACTCAGATCTAACCAATCATTTTATGATTATTGGTGTCTTTACTTTCTTGTAGTGGTTCCCAGTGCTGCCACAGTTGTCATTGTGGTGTGCGTGAGTTTCCTGGTGTTCATGATCGTCCTGGGCGTGTTCCGCATCCGGGCTGCACATCAACGCACCATGAGAGATCAGGAAAACGGCAAGGAGAACGAGATGGACTGGGACGACTCGGCCCTCACCATCACCGTAAACCCCATGGAGGTATGCAAAAAACCCGAAGCAAAACAATGTTCGCAGGAACGTGAGATTTTTATGGTGATTAGCCAGTGGAAAACTGCTCAATAGAATTTTATTTCTCAAAGAAAATATGGTTCATGTATATCAGTTTCAGCCTAGACAGCTTTTAATCAGCTTATGTCTATACTGCTCTGACTGTGTCATAGTTTTTATCTTGAGTCCTGATATTTGCCACCCCCTGTGTGTACTAGGAGGGGGGATTGTAACCAATACATTTAGGTCCATATAGTTTCGTTATTTTAGCTGTTTACAAAAACATATTCAAGATAGAGTCATCTAATCAATATAGGCTCTCAGCCTTAACTTGAAGGTATTCCGATCCTTATTGGAGGGAAGGTTTAGGAAGTACACCTCTTTAAAATGTAGTTGCCTCCTTTTCAAGAAACCAGAACTAATTGGACAGTTAACTCTAAAGCTATTTCATGGGCTAACTCCTCATTAATCTATTGTCTATTAAGGTAGGGATAATGGATGGGATGCAGGTCATTATGGGAAATAACAGATCGACAGGGAAAAGTACACCACAACACTAAACAGAGGCATTTGTTATAGGTATAGGCATTATGATGATGTTATAGGCATTTCCTTTCTGCTCAGAATCCGCAAAGTTGATTAGATTTCACATCTCTATACAGAAGAACAATCCAGGGGTTTGTTGAGGTAAAGTAGTCGAATATTGTACCATGGCTGAGTCAGTCATCAGATCACAGCCTGATGGACCATGAATTCCACTTGCTTAAGACAAACCTTGAGCAACAGATCACAAAGAAGGAAACCAGGTGTCTAGTGATGTACATGGGCCCAGACTACGTCATTGCCTGTAAAGCATTTAAAAATAAACATTTATTTGTGATGATGTTAGTTATCCAAATATTTTTGAGCCTCTGACATAAAAAATGCTCCAAAGGATATTTTTATTTAACCCCTTGAATTAAACCTGAAAGTGTGCATTTCACTTACATCTTGGGTAATTCATTTCATATTCAATGTGGTGGCACCCAGAGCCCAAATCATGGAAATGATTAAATATTTGTGGGCCTAACTGCATGAAAAGAATCATATTTATATGTGTTTTGTCTCTAGTTAGGTCATGTACTTTAGAACCAGCCAAGACAACACTGTTGTCTTCTGGCAGTATAAAATAATTTTAATGAGTCAGTTTGTGGAAACAAATTTATGGTGGATCATTATTTACATTTAATATTTTATGTTTACTTTCCTTGAAATCACAGCACTGTGTTGGTTCAGCTAAGAGCTTATCTGTTAAATGAGACCTCATAACCTTAAATATGAAACTTATTCCTCAACGAGGAACATGGAGCATTCAGAAATGTAGAATTGAGTGTTATATGTTTTAATGTATTATGTTGTAAAATCAGATAAATGAAAGTGATATCTGATTCTGTTCAGAAAATCAACCACCCTTAACGATTCAAGACTTCTTTTTTCATAGAAAACTCTTGATGTAACAAACATATCAGAGCCTTGTTCAAAGGCAAAGTACAGCAGGCAATTAACCTTCTGCATGTTTTTCCTGTTTAGTGTGTGTTTGTTAGTCTACAATGACTGTGCTGAAAGACAGATAGAAACGCTATAATGTTCAAGGTTACTAGGATGTCGTATGGTCTATAAATAAATACAAAAATAAGGAGCTCCAGTTAAAACAAACAAAACAGGTCAAAGGCTTTTAACATGACACAAAGTTGCCCCATCAAATTTAAGCCCCTCTCTAAATTTAAACAAATTCCATAAGAACTGGAAACAGGACTAAGGAATTAATGACATACAAGCTTAAGGTGAATGTTAATGGGGAGACGAGAGCTCTGTCCTCTTTTTTCACTTTATAGACCTTACATAGTTGCATTCAAGCCTCCTCAGTAAATCAATAATGACAAGGAGAGGAGAGAGAACAGGTTGAAAAACTAAAAGAAGGAATAATACACCAATGGTTGATGAGATGTAACTAGTAAAATTAGTTGAATCAGACTACAAAAAGCATCCATAATAAACTGAAGATCAGACAGCATGACATCTGTTCTTGTCATTTTCTACTACTGCATTCTGTTAAACATAATGAGCTGGAAGGATGGCATCACACTGAATGTTTTCATGAGCCAACCAAATTTATTTAAAAAAATCAGTCATGTGTGGAGTTTGCATGTTCTCCCTGTGTATGCGTGGGTTCTCACTGGGCACTCCGGCTTCCTCCCACTGTCCAAAGACATACATGTTAGGTTAACTGGGC
>JAVQJG010170145.1:0-30790 GCA_036024015.1 Craterocephalus amniculus
TCAGTTGATTTGTAATGAATACACAATGTATGACATTTCATGTTTTTTAATTGCATTACAGGAAATAAAGAACTTTATCACAATATTCTAATTTTCTGAGACAGACCTGTATAATCAAGCAATATTTTTGTTTGTTTGCACATACTGTAACTCCTAAAACGGGATGGCAAAGTCTGCGTTAAATCACAGAAATCTGTGGCAGCAATGAAGAATGTTGTCAAAATGTTTTTTTAATTTGGGGCCAGCCTTAGGGTGTTGGTTAGCTACCATGCAAGAACAATGGAGGGTGTTTCCTGTTGGAATCAATGCACCAGTGTTACCAGCTTCCTGCAATTACAAAGAAGTGTGTCTGCAGCATTTGTGTGCTGAAAGCTGTCAGTTTCCATATTTCTAACTAACATGATTTGAGTGTATGAACAGAGGAGGCTGTACTGTCCCTGCATCCGGATGCTTCCACAGAAGAGCCAGTGGGGGTCATGAACCTACCTACGCGCTCCCCGCCTTAGTGCGTAAAACAACAGGTGTTCCCTGCGTCCTCCCTGACATCATATCCCAAAGCGCCGCAGCATCAGAGCGCACTCCAGCCAAAGAAAGCACAGCCAAAACAATGTACGAGTGAGAGGTGAGAGCACATCATGACTGCCTCAACAGCACTTTAATTTTGCAAAAGAGGAGCCAACACTGGAGGCCAACATGGCTCTTGTCAGGCAATCTAACACAAACTGAAGTGCTTGATATGATTTTTTTAAACGTTTTGCACAGTGACAATATGACTCTCCTATGACTTCATCTTCTGTATGTACTTGATATAAAAACTATATGTTTGATTTCTAATCATAGTGGAGGAATTCAAGTATCTCAGGGTGTTGTTCACAAAGGATTGTGCGATACTGCAAATTTTGGTATTGATCTGAGACCAAGTAAATCCAAGAAAAACACAAATAAGTTTTTCTATTGTTGTTTAAACAGCCAAGAAATGAGTTAGTCCTTCCAGATTTACCAGACAATAGTCAGATTCTCATGTTCTGCTGTGACATGATGCATATCCTCAGCAATGGCAGAGGGTATGCCTCTGGTGTTTGCCTGGATTAGTCTGCACACTGAGTCCAGTTTATCTTAATCCTAGTTTTTATTGTTTACAGCATCATTCAATAGCTGAGTGCCATATCATTTAAAAATGTAAAAGTAAACAAAAAATCTGATAGTCAATAAGAAAACAGATATTCATTGATAATTACACTGAGCCCTAATCATATCATGGCAAAAATTGTGATATTGATTTATTCAATGCATTGTAATTCATTTTGTAATGAAGTCAAACTTTTAATTTACAATTTTACAATCCCAAATTATTTCCCCTCAATTCCACCAATAGGAAACTGCTTCAGGTAAGTTTAATATATTCTTTGAAACCAAATTACAGAATTTTGACTGAATTTCTCACTGTTGTGCCCAAAAAACTGCTAATTCAGCAACCATTTTGCTTCGTGTCTCTTCTCTGTGATCTCTCCAGCCAGTCCCTTACAGAAAAGACACGTCAGCACTGTGGACCAAATCACAGTGAGCTGAGATGAGTTCTTTTTTGGAAAGTTTGTCCTGCTGACACTCACGTTAATTTATTCTAAATAAGTCAGTGATAAACTATTCACAAATGTCATAAACTCATCTTTACAGACACATTAATTCAAATTAATCTTTTGTGGAAAAAGGAGCTTTTGAATTATATGTGTGAAAGAGATAAAGAGCCATAAGTGTAGTAATTGCTGTTTACTGTCGGCAGTCATAATTTTTCATGGTGCAATCAACTTCTTTGATGATGCTTCAAGTAACCAGCCGACTGTTTTGTTTACCGTCTGCAGGGGTTGCTCATCTTCCACTGTGAAATGGCTTGAGCAAAGTGATAATTAAGGTGGGATAGTCAGAAATGAAAGCTAGTGACGTCACTAGTCTGTCAGGGGCCGGTGTTTACGACATACCACATCTCCCTGGAGAGAGTTAATGTGTTGGTCAAAGCTAATGGAAACAGTGAGGACTTCAATGAGTTTAGGAGGGAAGAAAAATGAACATTCCTGCAGAGTCCAGGAAGGCAGAGATTATTTATCAAAAGACTATAAAGGTCATGACAGTTTTTTAACACAATTATGACAATCATTCCCTAATGTGCTCATGTGGACTATCAAGTTATTTTAAGCTGAAATGCTCTCTTAACTGTTTTCAGTCACATTAGTTTTTTCCCCCATTTTTTCCACATTTATTTGTTCATTCATTCCTTGCTTTGAACATTTAGAACATACAGTATCAAATTCATCTTATTAATCCAAATATTGTCAACCTGTAGGCCTAATTTATTAGATTGCCATGGAACTTTGCAAAAACACAAAGATCACCTTTTAAGGCCAAAGCCAAATGTCTTTGTGAATCTCTGAATATTCTGTGTAATCATAGCAACTATCTGCAAAATACAAACAAAACTAGCATTGATGGAAATGTAAATATTTTTGAGAGATTATCATCTTTATCCAGCAGCCTGTTACTGTGTATACTGTATTAAGACCAGGCAGTATCTGCAAATGTGCTGGAAACAAGTATACTGCACATGTATGAAATACAAATTCACGTGTAGTGTAAGAACCACTTTATCCATGTGGACCTCTGCAAGAGACCATGCTGTCTTAGCTTGCTAATGCTAGCATTTAACACAAAGCCATGCAGTTAGACAACTATATTCCACCACAGCATTAGCCTAATCATTTCTTTATCTTTTGGACTTCTTAATATTTTTTGATGCCCAGTCTTCCTGCTCTTCTTCATCTCCACTTATGTTACCATGAAGAGACATCTGGGGCGTCGTTACCAAGGACAATGTGATTGAGATAAAAGCAAGTGGGCTCGACTGCTCTTTCGTGCTTGTACAATATTTTCTTTGCAGTATTAACCATTGCAAAGGTGAAAATCAGGACATACCAGTTCAGCCAACAGCCAGATACAGAACGTAAAGACTGACTAGCCTGTGCCAAAAAATAGGGATATATGTTTTGTGAGTGCGCCTAGCAGGTTCTTCAGCTGCAACAGTCATGAGAATGAGTCATGATGTCACCCAAAAAGTGGCACAAATTATACAAAGAAAGTTTACACAAGTATTTCTTGTTAAACAGGCCACAAACTTCTAATAATGGTAGGAAGGGAGGTTAGATGGAGCAGTTAAATGTCACGCTTCATAAACACATGAAGGTGCAGTATTTTGAGACTTGTAGCAAAACATTTGACAGTAGCTCATTTTATGTGTAAAATTGTTAAAAAGTGCAATTTAGTTCAATCTCTTAGCCTACGTGTGTTCTGTTGTGAATAAAGTATTGGTTTGTGTGATTTGAAGGTCCTTTAGTTTTCATTTTGTTCACATTAAAAAAAAAGTCCCAACATTTCTGGAATTTTGGTTGTAGACCTATGTATTGATCAGAAAAATTGAATAGTACTTCAGGTGTAAAAATGAGGTTTCTTTTACAAGTTAAAATCTTTAAAAAACGTTTCATGTATGAAATTGTGACTAAAGGTGGTGTAATATACAAATATGCTATTGGCTAATTAGGTCTGAAAGATGACTCATGTGGGATTAGTTTTGCTTGCAGAGCCTATGAGATTTCCTGTAGTGCTTCACTTTCAACAAATAAGGCTATTAATGAAGCAACATGTCTAGGTTTTCCAACTGATATCTCCTCTTTCCAATGTTACACAGTACTGACACCACATGGGAAAGCTAGCTAACCAGCTAGGACTAGCATTAGAATTCGCTGATACTAGCTCTCCACTCACTCTTAAATAAACAAACCATATAAAGTTCAAAGGAATGGCTTTACTTTACACTGTATTTTCTAAACGGATGTTTTCCTCTTTAACAATGAGAGTTTTTCTAAGATAATCCAGTGCTCATTTTCAAGGGTGCACTTTGACATAGGAGACACTGCAGTCTCCTATGTCAAAAAATGTCATAGGTTTTCTATAGGAAATTCCTGATGGACCAGGTCATCAGAACTGTTGGGGACTTTCCACTGTTTCATTTCCTCCAAATACAGCTATTGTGGTAAATCCCTTTAGACATTTCAAACCAGCCAAAGAGGCAGAGGATGTAGCTCAGGGATGTAAGGGTTAAAGTTAATCATTGAATCATGTCACATCTTTTTTTAACACCAGACATTGTGTTTAGTAAAACCATTATTTGTACTAATGTAAATGTGAAAGCAACCCTAACCTGGGACTGCTTCTTTTTATAAATACAATTACAGAAATATCAAGAACATGCCAAAAACCAAAGAAAAATAGATGAGACCTAAAATCTTACAATGACGGCAATCAGCAAAAATCTAATTTTCATCTCCAGTGGTACATCAACACTTCATTGTAGCTTTATGACAGAATCATTTTTGAAATCTAATTAAATTTTGACTCAACTATCTGTATGTAACTGATGTTGGTATCCTGTTCAGTTCTGCTGAGATATCCTGATTGCCTTTGAGACATTTATAAATTAGCCTAATGAGGCCATGATGTGCAGCACAGATAAAGACAGCTCTGTTAGTGACACTGGGGTGCGGCTCAAACATGTGATCGGTAATCTGATTCTTGCCGTACACAAGGCATAATGTAAAATGTCATGGTAAGGTCAGCGTGAAGGTTAAGCATCCTTCCTGAAATAATACAACCTTCAGAGATCATCACCCCACTCAAGAATATTAATGTAATTTAAAGTTTCATGTAAGTGCTTCAGCGGCTTAAACCTTTCCTCCTGTCAATCGCCTGACACCCACAAGAGGAAAAAAACAAAATCTTTTAAAAATGAGCTTGCAAACCAAAACTTCAACACAAGCTTTAACATAGACTCAATGGCTTGCACGTTTTTTGGAATTGCTCTGAAGTATGATAATTTTGAAGAAATTTATTCCACAGAGGCCAAGATTTAAAATCCCACCTGATCCCATAAAAATTGATTATAGTTACCTTTTTTGGGGGACCAAACCTAATTGGATTAGCCATAAAATTCCAGACTTATTACATTTTTTACTGCTGTGGATCTTCATAGTTTTGTCTGAGCCAAATCACTCAGAAAAAACTCAAGAACATGAGGCTGTTTTACCCACTCAGTATTACTGTATCAAGGATAGAATGAAGAAGCAGGAGGGAGGGAATCTGTTTTCCACAATATCTGAACTAAAACTCATTACTGCTGTGTCTTGTGCTCTGTTGAAAGTTTTTGATGGTAAAGCCGAAAAATTCTAACTGAATAGGATACTCTGTAGTTTCCTGTACGTGGCTCTCTTATAAAAACTGATTTACAATGCTTCCTTCCAGCACACACACAGCATGCTGACCTTTCAGTGCACACACCATTTTCCTAACTTCCTGCACATTCTGCTGCCAGTCTCACCCCTTTTTTCATACTGAGATGCATTGTGTGCCACAGAATATTGTTGATTTTATGCTGTTAAAAGGTTGTATCTTAAAGAAAAGTAACTCAGTACTAAAGGTAGGGGAAATTGAGTTTGAGTGGTTGTTTTCTTTGATGTTAAAATGCTTTTTTCTCCATTCGTTCATTGAGTTTCAATGTTTGATGCAATAAATATTACACCACTGAAAAGTTTATTCCTTGTGCCTTTTTAACAATGTAAAGCACATGAGGAAATTGCAAGTGTGGGATGAGCAGCAGCTTTGAGTTTGTGGGTTGCAACCATTAAAACTCGTCTTGAAGGGACTGAAGATAAATGTCTTCATAATATTTAATTCTTGGTGGCATAGATTCAGCGAGGAGTTGGAAAACATTCCTCAGAGATTTTGCAATACGCAGTTGCTGCAGATTTGTTGACTGAAAATCCATGATGAGAATCTCCCATTCCGCCCCATCCCAAAGGTGAAATATTGGACTGAGATCTGGTGACTGTGGAGGCCATTTGAGTACAACAAACTCATTGCCAGTTTCAAGAAACCAGTTGGAGATTAAATGACTTGATGACATTGTGCACTATCCAAGTGTGCCAAAACCATTAAACCACCATCAGCCTGAGCTGTCAACACAAGGCAGGACGGATCCATGCTGTCATGTTGTTTATGTTGTGTCCTGTGATGGTATTCTGCTTATGTTGGTTGTAAACCAGTTGTTGTTTGAGTTCCTGTTGACTGTATCATCTCCAACCAGTCTGCCCATTCTTCTCTGACATCAATAAGGCATTTTCATCCAGAAATCTGCTTCCCACGGGATGTTCAGGTCAGTGCGCAATATCTTGAGAGTATAAAATTATCAATTTATGATGCAGCACTACTGTTAAGCAGCTGGATGTCATAATTGATGGGAAAATGTGTATGTTTATAAAATGTGAACATTGGCCATCTTTTAGTTAGACAGTATACATATCAGATAGGACCATTTTAACCCTGACTATTAAAGCACTCAATGGAGACATGCACAGCTTACAAAACTTTAGTTTTCTAAAGCTGCTCCAAGTCTTTGTCTGAGCCAGCTAAGTTTCTTATTACCTGGGTAAAACCAGCAAAACTATCCCACTGAATTGTAAATGAAATGTTATTTTTCTCTGACATTTCCCCACAGCTTGTAATAACACCCACACAATAACAAGCCATAAATAAGAAGGGAAAGAATATCGCTGTTTGTGAGAATTATTCAGTTCTTGTCTTTGTCTGCTCATCTTGTGTGTTTACAATGAGGCAGCCCTGAAAGTCCTCTTTGACAGGAAACATCATAGGAAGCCACTGCCCATGAGTGCACAGGAGCGACTGGAAAGAGACCCCGACCCACCAGGCCAGGTCAGGCCCTGCTCCAGCCGACATGCAGGGACAAAAGAATGTTTCAAATCTCTGCTGCAGATTCAATGCCTGGCAAAGTAAAGTAAAGAATGAAAAAAGATATTTTGCTTTAAAAAAGACTTGATTGTTTATTCAGATCAAGTCATGATGGATTTCAATGCTTTTCTTTTCATTTTCAAATAAATCACCAAGGAAAATGTTCCTTCCATTGAGAGCAGGAAACCTGGAGAAACAGGAAAATGCAGGAAAACAAGAAGCTGAGAAGTGTACTGAATTGGCACTGAATTGGACAACTGCCAGGAAGCTGAGTGTGCTTTTAGATACCACGGCAACAAGCAACAAAAGAGACAGCTGCTGGGAGTTGTGAGGAGGGATATGAATTTCTTTTTTTCTGTTTGTACGAGACGTTTGCCATTTATATGCATGTGTGAGTGTGTGAACAGTACATACATATGTTTGGGTGGGTTTGCAACAATGACAGACCCCCATCAGGAAGTAAGCCTCACATCATAATCTCGTGGACTGGGTTCTTCAAAGAGCCAGCTCTGGAGGGGAAGTGTGTGTAGATTAGTGCTGTCATCTAGCATCCACATGGCACAGGAAATAAAGGAGCCTCTTGCCCACCATCAAAGGCACGGCAAATCTAACGATGTGCGTTGGTCGTCAGTCGTCTGCCACTTCAAACCTTTTCTCAGTCAGACTAAGTCTTCAGTCTCCTTTCTCTGAATAGATGCAATGACAGTCAAAAGAGTATTAGCATGATTGTGTAGTTGATGGGAGAATGGAAACCTCTACGGAGGTTATTTGGCTTCACTTGACTTTTCTTTTAGCTTGAGGCTATTCTGTACTGAATTGTTTTCCCAGTGAATTATTTGGAAGAGATGAAGCACTTTTTTTCCTCTGGGAAATGTGCAGTCCTCATGCATAAACCATAGTCTAAAGTTCTCTCTAATTTTGACACTAAGTAGTGCAAGTAATAACAAAAGAAGAAAAAACTGCTGTTTTTTTTAGTAATTATGAAGTCGTGGAAAATGGGTTATTCATGACAAAAAAGGTGAGGAGAAACACTTCAACTACTCTCAATATATTCTCACCCTTTAATGTCCTAAATGTTACCTTTCTTTTTGTGGTTAAAAACTTGCTCTCTTTTGCTTTACACATCAAATTCACAGGCAGTCACTTGTAAAAGTCAGGCATAACATTGAAAATAAAATGTAACCCAACTAGTGTCAACATTATATTTTCTTAATGTCTGACCCTGAGAAACTGATCCACAGCCCAATCCAGTAAGTGTCACACTGAAAAGTCAAATATTGTAAAATGATCAAGATTGAAGGCTCCCAAATGTTATGTTTTGTGTTCCTGAGTCTTGTTCTGCTGGAGGTTTTTCTTCCTGTTCAGAGATGTTTTCTTCTCTGCTATCACCCACTGAACATTATACTGTATACTCAGAATGGGTGACTGCGTTGACAGGAAGTTTCTATCTAATGTTTTTATTTGCAAGTCATTTATTCCTTTATGAATGGGCTTAATATATACTGGTTTTATTCGGACTTGTGTGGATCAATTAGTGTTTTTTTTTCAATTACATGATAATTGGATTATATGTGTCGGATTGAATTATAATCGAACTGTAAATGACAAAGTGCCTTAAGTTGACTCCGTCAACTTGTAATGAATAAAGTTAGCAGTAAAAGTAAGGTAATGAGTCTTTGGCTGATTATTTCCCCCATTTAATAAAACCAATTGGTGTTGGAAATCCTGATAAGTTGCCTTTGCAATAAGGAGTAACTTACCTTTCTGCATTCTGCTGAGGTTCCTGACAGTGTAAAATGAAAAAAGATGGTCAATATATGTTGTTTTTCTTAATTATAGTGGGAGAGTGCAAGCACCCAGTCCAGCAAGAAACTGAGAATAAGAGAACACCAAAAAGTAAATATTGCAGGGGTTTTTGGTAGCCTTCTGTTTCATGATGAGCACTTGCCACACACCGAGCTGTAGTATTCATTTCACTAAATATGACTAAACACAGATTATCAAAGAAGAACTTCTACACTTCAGCACTAAACCTTTCCTCATTGAGGAACTTTTATTCAACATCCATTCTGTATCCCTGTCCTCTTGAGCTCTCTCCAGTAAGTAAAAATCAGTCCAGTACTGATTCTTGTCTCACTCTTCCCAAAGAAATGCCATTTTGATTGTGAAAAATATTGACGCAGCTAAAATTAAAATATTGACTAATTGATGTGTAAATCTGATGGGAAAGCTGATCTACTTTAGATCAGAAGTCAAGAACTACCTAGAATTATAGCTTCTGTGCTGTTATACAGTACTCAATTGTTTTATTTATTTTTTTAATAAATTAATAATTTTAATTTCACTGTTGATATGTCTTTCAAACAGGCCTGGTAAGTCCTCTTCAGAACAAACAACAAGATGCTGCAAGATATCAACCTCACTAATGAAAAATGTAAACAAATTGTAAGATGCTACAAGTAAGGCTTACGAATAAATCATTCTTCAGCCGAATCATTGTCAAGACTTATTTGGCTTCTTACAAAACTGAAAACATCTTTGTCTCCACCTGACTGTCTGTCGAAGCGGCGAAGAGCGTCTCCACCTTCTTTTAATGAAAGGCTGCGTAATGGAAGAGCGAGCATCATCAGAGAGCACCTGTAGAAAAGCAAACAGCCCCCGCCAGGACAGCAGCTCTAATAAAGAGGAAAATTAACAGCCATGCCAAAACATAATGTGCTGATGTGCTGTGGGAGGATTAACCAGTGAGCATTTGAAGTGTGTGTTTGCACGGAAAGCCTAAATGTTGACAGCGAACTGAGTCTGTCAAGACTTTATATTTGTGCGTTAAGCAACCACACCATCCAGATTGCATTTTAAAACGTGGAAGCAGCCAACTAACAGACACTTACATGTGCACACAGGAACCCACTCTCACACTTGCTCACCCTGTTTGCTCTCCTGTTCCTATACCTGGCAGTGACAGTTTATTGCTTCTTGGGTTCTTTTATCAGGTGATTCATGCTTCTTGGATGAGGTGGCTCTCCAAAAGTGTTTTGATAGAGGCAATAAAACCGAAGGCCCTTGAAGAATTTTTGACAGGTCCCGACTCATACGACCTGAAACCATTCATGGGATCGGCTGCACGGCCACTGCATGAATTCATCCACTGAAGCGGTTTCATTGCATTTGGTCTTCATCCAAACTCTGATAGATTCTCAGTATATTCTGAAAATAGAGATTACACCAATTGTTGCAAACTGGTGGAGCAACTCCTTTTATCTTTTTGCATAATCAAACTGAATCTACTCTCGGGAGTGACATGGGAACCAAATGCACAGCAGAGTTTTGGCACATGCACAAGATTATGGTTATCCTGAAAAACACGGCATGTCAAGACAAAAAAAGGATACAGCTTCATGCTTGACAAACCATCTTGCTGCTCCACAAGTCGCTGAGCATCCAGCTTAAAAAGCATTCATGCCATTCACAGCAATTTGAAGCTGAACTCATCCTCCACAAACATTTTTGTCAATATCTGCAATGTGTTTTATTTACAGTGTCACTGCAGTGAAATAGGATGTGACAGATTAGCAAAAATAGCCAGCTTCAATTACCTCATAACTCTTTCTGCACACAGGAGCTTACAAATTGTTTTTTTTTAACTTCCAGATTTGGTTGCTGTTTTTACTTGAATGATGGATCCATTTGATTAAGCTGTAAATACATATTTGTGTTGATATGCTAACCTTTCAGCGCTTTACTATGGTTTTTGTGTCCATAAAATTGTAAATATACAAATGATTACTTAACCTAACTTTTTCCTTTTGAACATATGGACTGATGTATAAGAATATTGTACTGAACTTGTATACTGTCTTTAAATAACAGAAACGCTCAGCAGACAAGACATATATTACAAACACAAGTTAACCAGTTTAACCCTTTACAGTTTGAGCTAAAATAAAGGGCAGAAAAATTCTTTTTGATTTTCTTTTAAATCTAAAAACTTTATTTGGCCCTTTAACAAAATGTGGGGGAAAAAAACAACATAACATAAGAATTAGTGTAGTGTCAGAGATATCTGCCAGGGGGAGAAAGTGCTGTACATACAAACAAAGTAGATCAAATGAAAGCACGAAAAACTAATGAAATAACAACATAAATCAGATAAAATCAATAAATAATAAAATAAGTAAAGCAGAGGAAATCAAAATTCAGACAATACAAAACAAAAAGAAGCAGAAAAACTACGCACAGCCATCTGACAGAGGCAGTACGTTGTGAGAAAAAAGCGATAAGAGCAGCATTATTTCTGTGCCAACCATGACATTTTCTTGCCTGAAACTAGTGTATAAATCATGTTTTTTTTGCCAGCTCTGGTCCAGAGACAATATAGGGTCAGACTAAATATTTAGTGTAAGTGCTGACAAGCTAATGAAAACAAAAGACTGGCGTTAATTGCCAGTTTGGCATGTTGTTAGCTGATGGTGAATGCTGCCCACAAATAAAACATTCCAGAGCCACAACACAGTTAGAGCATGAAGTAACAACACGTCTTCTTATTTCACTGTTTAAATCTACTGGCTGCTTAGAGAAAATCTTTAAGGTGTACATGATGTGAGCTCTTGTCTTCTGACCATGACAGATGACGGTTCGCTCAAACTGCCTGCCATAACAGGGAGGGCTGAACAGAAACAGCTTCTTAGTCAGTATAATTGTGATTTTGGTCGTTGTAATTATTGTTTTTGGCATGCAAACGTGCAAGCTAGTGTTTGAAATGCTGATCAGCAGCAGAAAAAAGGCCCTGCCTCTTTGCCTTTCGTTAGGAGAATCCATTTTAGAGAAGGTTAGGATTTTATCGAAGTGCAAATGCTGCATTCTTATTCTTAGAGGTATTTACCACAAAGACACATATTCCCAAGTCTCTGTGACACTGAGAGCTAGAGGGTTACAATGGTCTGCCTCAGCTTAAGTGCAGGCTTTAACAACCTGCCAAGGACTGGAAATTTACACCCTGAGCTTTGTTGAACTTCTTTTGGTGCCTCAGCAACGACAAGTGTGAGAAAAAGCACAGGCAGGTTTGTAGTGACTAAAAAGAAATCCGACTCAAAGTCATTTCGTTAGAAGCGACAGGTGTCTCAACACGTTTTTGCCATGATGAGGTGAGACAGATTTGTCCTGAGGGGGGCCCTGTAAATCTTTCCTCCAAACCCTAAGGGATCGAAACGGAATTTTCTCCCTATATACTCATTTCCCCTTTCCCCCTAACCCATAGGGACAGTCAGCAGGCTATGCTGGTACATTACTTGGGGAGGTTATGTAAGTGAACATGCATTAAACATTCTTGAAAATACATGTAATCAGAATTCTGAAACCAAAGGAATAAGGTTACTAAACAAAATAAAGACAAAAAGCTCAAGGCCTGCATGCCTCTATATTAGACTCGCATGTTCCATTTTCAGTGTTCACATGAATTGAATTAGCTATTGACAATTTTGCTGAAGAACAGGGTCTGATTGTTTTGTGAAGACAACAGAGCTTTTTAAGCGCATCAGAAATGCTCATAATGTTCATGAAAGCTGCAAAGCAATCTGCCGAGACCTTACAATGCCACCGTGAAGTCATGTGGTGATGCTTTCAGCATGTAACACACTCTAGCACACCAAGTTAGAATCATGGCTCAATCCCAAGGAAGACAGTGCTATAAAAACAAACTATTTTAAAAACTAATGTTTGTAAAATCTTAGCCACGCCTTAATAGTTACGGTACAATGTGACAAAACAAAACCCACATGGAAAGGTGCACGCTACCTAGAGAAAAGCATGGAAGGCGTTGTTTCATATTGCAGGTCTGCTGCTTATTGTAATTGGAGCACTGAATGCATCAAAGAAAAACATCAAATGGTAGCAAAAATTAGCCTTGAGATGTCTGAGGGTGTGTGCACTTTAGTGCTTTAACCCCCAGAGCCTTAGCAGAATGGATCTGTGCCACAATGATGATGCAAAAAACTTTGATAAGAAAGAAATATTTCCTTAATATGCATATTCCACCAATCTGTGTCGAAACCAGCCCTTGGCACAGAACCATCAGCTTCCCTTTGATATCCTCTATGGAGAAAAGAAGTTGTTCATTTCAAATGTGCCTGTTTGTGCTTGTGGGGTTTTTAAACGATGTATGATGGTTTGTTTAACAAATAAAATAGAAAAAACTGAAATCACCAAAACTTCTTATTTGACTTGTTTCAGCCAGTGAACAATTGTTTGTTCACTGGCTGGTGAAGGGAAAATGTCTGGTACTGGTGAGAACTGCATTTGAAATGACATTACAACCTATGCAGTGATGTAAACATGGCTAAAACACAAAGGTTCTTTGATTAATCAAACAGTATACATTCAAATTGGCCAGTGTGTTGATATCCAGGTGCTATCAGTGACGTAGTACTGTGAAGTGCAGTAAAGTGACTCATCATCCTGGAATGTACATAATAAATGTCAGTGAAACAAAGCAGAAGCACAGTTTTACCTTCTTAAGATCCTGTTGTAAAAAACAGAGCTATAACATAGTAATCAGGGCTACTACCTCTCAGTTATCAAAATTAGGGGCAATCTAGCTCCCTTTAACCTTCTGCCCGGGGATGAGAAAGAGTAGCACAGCCACCTCCCTGTCAGATGTGAAAATCTGCCACAGTGTGCTGCCATTAGAAATAGCTGAGACAGCCTGGAAATTGTTGACATTTAGCAAACTGATGCTAGTGGCATTTTATAAGTTATGTGTAGGAGAGAGACAGAGAAAAATATGTCACCCTACACTCAAGGTGTGTCCCAAATGGTTGGTGGGTTTCATAATAAATTTAGTAGCAAACTCAGTTGATCATGGGTTAGAGAGTGGGGTGAGTGGAGTCACTGCCATGGGAAACAGACGTGTCTGTCAGGGTAATCGATTTCTTGCTCTAGTCAACCTATAAAATGATTAGTTGTACCTACTTTGTGGTGAGATTTGTCAATAAGTGGGAGTGTGCACCCCTTTTTATTTTAGTACTGTTTAATCATTACACTTTGAATCTGATATTCTAGGACTGTGATCATCATTTGGCCATTTCAGGACATCAGAATCTCCTGACCAACTATTTTTAGAGAAACTACAGAAGCCAAGAACTGTCATGGTGGAAAGGTTTTTTAAAAAATTAGCTTGAAATCAGAAAGTGTAAGGATTGCCTTCATGAGATAACAGGTTATGTATTTTTTAAGAACTCAGATGAAACAAAGTTCTTTCTTTGTCAGGTTTCAGAAAAAAACATTTCCAGATGGTTACAGATGTAACAGTAAAATTTTTAAATAGATACAAAAAGTGCAGATTTTCAACGCAACATCACTTTGTGAGCTTGAAAAAACAAAGCTCATTGACCCTCAATTACTGCATTTATTGAATGTACAAAGAAAATCTGTGCACAAGACCATTTCCATGCAAGGCTCAGCATTTATCAGTTTGGACATGAGAGTAGGATACAATCAAATCCTAAGACAGGTGCTCAAGTTTATGTATGTGGATTTGCAGTGCAGCTCAGCAGATCCTGAAAATGTTTATTAAGCAAACTTCAAACCATCATCTTAGCATTAGCAGCCACATATTTAGTACTCGTTTGCAAAAAAACACATAAAAAGGACTCCTGAAATGAATAAAGTAAAATAAAATAAAATAAAACAAGGGGCTGCATGGGTTAGCACAGCAATAAGGTCGCTGGTTCGAGCCCCGGGTTGGGCTGGAGCCAGAGGGGGCTGCTGGTTCGGGCTGGGGGGGGTTGAAACAATGGCCTTTCTGTGTGGAGTTTGCATGTTCTCCCTGTGTATGCGTGGGTTCTCACCGGGTTCTCCGGCTTGCTCCCACTGTCCAAAGACATGCATGTTAGGTTAATTGGACACTCTAAATTCTCCCTAGGAGTGAGCGTGTGTGAGTGGTTGTCTGTCCATCTATATGGCCAGAATAGGCGGGCGTACCCCGCCTCACGCCTGCAAATAGCTGGGATAGGCTCCAGCACACCCGCGACCCCATTCGGATTAAGCGGAACAGAATGAATGAATGAAAATAAAACAAAATAATAAAATGAAATGTGAATGTATTTGTAAACCGTGATATGCAAATTACATCCATGACAGATTTTATAACATGCAGGACCTTGATGGAATAAATGTCCACATCATCTTCATGAAAGTCACTGAAACAATCATATGAAAGACGTTTATGCAGCAGCTGCAGAGGAATGTCGCGCAGTGGTCGTGAAGAACAGCGAGCGAGGCAGGAGAAACAACATGGACAGCAGGACTATCCACTATTTCAGACCTCTGAAAAAAGAACTTATTACTAAGTCTGTAACAAACATGAGCATAAATTACCCTTAAAGACCCATTCCTTAACTTTTGACCTTTCCTGACTCGTTTGATGGCACAGTAACATCTATTGTATACATTTCTGTAAAAATTGCTGCCCACTACTATACAACTTCTTCCATCCAGGATACATGCATGAGTTTTGCTTTGCACTTCCATTACATACTAGCAACCGGATATTTAAAAAAGCATCTGTTTTCAATGTTCACCATTCAAAGAAGCCAGGGCCCTATGCTTTAGTGGTGAAAAATCCTCTGAAAAATTCAAAGTGGTTTGCAAACATGATTCTAAAACACGAATGGAAACAGTTTAATTTTGCGACCGTGCTACATGTCCTGTGGGCAGTTACAGGTTCAGCTCCCACTAGTGGCCAAAAGTTACACATTATCCCTGCAATGTGTTTGTAAGAGACAGACTTTACCTTTCTGAGATTGAGATTGAGGGTGGTGCTCTCCATAATCAAAGCAGAAATCCTCAGCCATACTGTTAATGACTGATTTGGCTTTGATAATACTTCTAACAGATAGGAAAAAGTTAAATAAAAAATTGGTTGAAACACCGCACTAGCATAAAATAGAAAAACATTTAGATTCTAAACACAAAAGGAAAATGACAAACTTTTTCTCCAGGTCCATTTGGCCCTTTGCTGATAAAGGATATAACAACCCAGCATTACTTTCACCAGCTCAGCACATGTCTAATTGGCACTGGAAAGCAAATTTGAGGGAATGTCCTTTCCCCGCTTGGCGCACGTTGGTGAGACAGATCATACTAGAAGGGCCGTAATAATCCTTCGTTCTATCAACAGGTGTGTGGCACCAGTGTGAGATTGCTCACATTGTAAGCTCCCTTTCATGCTTGGTTACCAAGTAGCTTGAAGCAGTAAAGGAGGAGGTGACCTGAGGGGGGGGTTCCAGTAATTAGTGTGTGAAACAGATATCCTCTGCGTTTCCACTCACTTGGCTCATTCTGCCCCAAGTACAAAGTATTAGTCTGTCAGCAGTGCCTTGACATAAAGAGAGCGCTTGCTGTTGTTTGTGCTTTCCCAGTGACCATCACATCTGATTATATGGTGCAGAAACTGATGGGTGCTCTTAGGTAGATTTGTCATTTCATTCTGGTGTCTGATGACTTAGCGTTTTGTATCCATAAATTTAACTTAGTTTTTCATACACTTTTAACATTACCATAGTCTCAAGCAAGGAAGAAAGGACACCGACAAACTAACAATGTTGTTTTCATTTTTTACAGTATTAGTCTTTATTATGAAAGTTAGCATGCCATGTGGTACAGTGTTTTCTTTTTCGCTAGTGACTTTTATTCAGTTGAATTATGCTTTTGAAATATTCTTAGTAAAATATTTTCAGTGAAATAGAAATGCATGATAAATAAATATTTTTGTTCAGAGACATTATCAAATTGCTTTGAAAAGTTGTGCATATCTTATTTACAGAGCATATAGCAATGCATATTTACAGCATGATCCAGAGGAGTGCTTCACAAATAGGCAGTTTTTAATAAATTCTACATCCAAATTATTTATTTGTTTTAATATAAAACATTAATAAGAAATGTTGAGTGTAGCTTCACTATTGGGAACTTTAAGGAAGGGCAAAAAGCATACATTCATCTTCAACTCATGGGACTGTGATACGGGGAAACATTTTTTCTTTGAGATAAAATCTTGTACATACAAGGAAATTGTTCTTTCCGTTTTACAAACTACTTTATACTTGAAAATGAGAAATCTGGCTGGCAGAAACATCCATATAATTCAACATAGACACATTTATTTCAGAGGTAAAGTCAGGGCAGAAACAACATTTGGTTGAGCTTACAAAAATAATGAATTTGCTACTTACCTGCTGTTCTGAAAGCAACAATGTTTTTTTTTAATGATTGAGAAACAAAATCTTCAACTAAAGTGAACAGATAAAAAAAAAAAAGAAAACGAAAATTGTGAACAAAAAAACCCATGAACTTTGACCTGGAAGAAAATTAAAAAATTCTTCTGTATTTTCCCAGCTGTATGTTTTGGTTTTATTTGGGTCTGAATAAACATGGGGAGACTTCAACAAAGATACAGCGATTCAAAACTTTAAGAAATCTGGGGATATAAATGAGGCGGTCAGGGTAGGGTAGGGCATGTTGGTCCTGCGGGGCACTTTAGTCCCAACACCCAGTAGGACTAACTGGCTGCAGGCCGGATGGTGGACCATAGAAGTACTGGCCAAAGAGGTCATGTGACAGGAAATTATGTCATATTGCAAGAGGAAGTTGTGCATTTTTGTGTTATTTTTAGCTATATTCCATGTGTGTGGTCTTCCTATGACAAAGAAAACAGAAAGAGTTTCAAGTCCTAAGGTGTCATGTCTGTTGTGAAATTTTAAAAAGTTATTTGACTTTTCTGAGCTTTAACTGATAGTTGTCTATTAAGCTACAAGTCATACAAAATTACAGCTGGAGTAGGCTCCAGAAAACAGATGTGTAGTTGTTTCAGTCATGCCGCATGTCTTCTTAAAATTATTTAGTAAGTTAAAAAACAAAAAAATGCTTGAATCATTTTACATTAACTTGTGTGTAACATTAGCTTGTAACATTTTAGCTTGTTAGGATCTAAGGAGGATCAGTCCGAAGTGTTGGAGCACAAACAGTACCTGCATGATGCTGCAATCTACACAAGACTGGTTGTGATCACGGCTACCTAGCAACATAGGATAATAAAAATCCAAGCAGAAGTTTAAATCGTGCTTTTTTTTTCTTTGTGAAGGGTTATGACATTTCCTGCTTTCTGCCACAGTTTCCTCATCACAGTGCTTTAGTGGTCCACCATCTTGTTTACAACCAGGTATTTGTAATCCTAGCTTGCGTCTTGCATGTATATTTTTGCGCTTAAACCTGTGCTTCTATTGACTCTTCAGGTAACCAGTTGGATGTTGGGTTGAACGTGACTCCAGAATCCTCCAAAGAAGTTAAATAATTCTTTCTTCTGCACGCAAAATAACTTTAAATGATCATCTAGCTCTCTCTTTTTTTGTTTTTGTTTTTTTACAAGAAAACATGCAAAATCAATAAATATTTCTGATAAAATAAAAATATCTAACTTGAGCAAAGAGATAATGAAGTGAGAGGCACAACTTGGGGCTGCTGCGTGTGAAACAATAAATCGCAGGATTAACTGGATTCTTTAAACGTCTGTGTCCAGTGGGGGAGGGAAGTCGAGACAAGGTGACAGTGAGTCCTGACTGTGTGTGGAGCTAATCCCGGTGTCTGAGTCTGTGTCTGTAACATCCAGAGGGGACAGAATGTGTTTGAGTTTCACGGTCTGTGACAAGCAACACTGAGCCTCAGTTTTCATAGGGACAGGTATGGGCTTTTTTTCCTCCATGCTGTCCATGATTTGCAGCGAGTTCAGCTGGGCGGCCAGCTGCCAGCACTCCTGGTCCTTATCAACCAGCGTACTGTCATAATACTTAAGCTGCTTGTCAATTTCTGCAACTTGGTTCTGAAGTGCCACTCCACTGAAAATGCTGTGCTTCAGTTCATCTTGAAGCATTGCGAGTTCGGCCTCATAGAGCGCTTCATCAGTTTCAGAGGGGAACCAGGAAGCGGCTGCTGCTCCTTTCTGCTCACCGTCCTCATCTTGGTCCACATAGCAGTTCACCCTCTGCAGCTCAATGTCAATATCCTGGGAAAGCTGGAGGATGAGTTCCTGGTGCCTCTGAACCTGCATCTCTAGCTGGGCGACACCATCACTGGTGTACAGGAGCTCCTGCAGCTGCTCCTTGCTGTGTGCTGCCAAAGCTGGACCACAAGCCTGAGCCAGTGAACCCTCAGACTCCGTTTCCTTCTGCACTTCCAGATCAAATCGATCGATCTCCAAATCCAGCTCCTTCATCCGCTGGATCTGCTCTCTGATTGTGTGGTCCTGGTTGAGGATAAGCTGCACCATCCGATCAATCTCTTCAGTGCCCGGAGAGCTCCTGCTCTCCTTGTGAATTTTCTCAAGCTTCCGGAAAGCTTTCTTTACCATGCGCTTTTGCTTCTCTGCTGGCAGAGGCTGGGCATACTGAGTGCGGCCATGCTCCCATCGCTTTGGCTTGGCCCCTTTGGACTTTGCCCCCTTTTTAGTGGGCTGAGCCACAAAATCACTGGTTTTTACAAGAATGAACTTTATAAAAGGTCTCTGGTCACCCCAAGCATACCAGAGTCTGAGGATTCTGGTGAGAGGAGGCAAGGCTCTTTCAAATCCCCTCCACCTCTCCACAAGGCAAAAGTCTTTGGGCTCCCCATGCAGGAGCCTCTCGGGGATAGACTTGTGATCCTCCAGTAATGCCTGAATCATATCTGCACACGTCGTGTGCTTTGTAACTCCACAAACAACCTTCTCTTCGTTGCAGACGGTAACTTGAATCTCTTTGCCCACCACAGGCTCTGCATCTTTTGTCCTGGATGAGAGACAGACAGAAAAACAAATTGTTGCTATAGAAAGACATTTCTAAGTCTTTACCTATTAACATTTATTTTCCAGTAATGTAGCTTTATTAAAGTTTAAATCCTTTACGTCATTACTATCTGGCAGTAGTTTAATGTAGTAGGAGGTTCGAACTAATATAAGCCTATATGGGTTAAAGTTCTCTTAAAAATCATTAGCTGCATCACATATGGTTTTAATGATTCACTCATTAGGTGTTTTTAGTTTAGGCTGTTGGACCACTGTTGCTCACTGAATCTATGCATTGAAAAAGATTGATGTATTGTTACACTCCACTGCACACAAACATGTTTCCTTATTAGAAGAGAGCACAAAAGACAATGAAAAGCAAATCTTTTGCCTAAGCTGTTAACATAGCCACAGTGAATGACATCTGTGCACAGCTGGTCCACCACATTGTTGTTGTCTCCAACACATGTGGGACAGATTCCCATAATGTGGAAATTCCCAAATCAAACACTTTGATAGAGGAAGTTTCTCACTGAAGCCCGGAAGCTACTGCACATTTTGTGCCAGTATGAACTGCCTTTGGGACAAGGACATGTGGGGGGAAACGAATACTGTTTAACATTTAAAGTTAATTAATGAAATGGTGATCAAGATTAACAGTGTTTGTGAATTTGTATGGTGGCATCTGGCTAGCCTGCAGAAGTGGAGTAATCAGATGTGTCTCGCTGTTTTAGGATGCACTGACTGGATGCCTTCCTCTTTTATGGAGTTTAATTAACAAGTTACAATGTGGGACAGAAAATGGATACTTTCAGAGAAACTCACAGAAGATGAAATATCAAACAAAGTTAGGAAATCTGAGCCACACAGAGTTGAGGCTGTTCCAAAGCTAGACTAGATTTGCCTGGTAACACAAATCAAACACTGATTACATTAATTAATTTCAATTCATAACGTTTCTAGGGAACTAGAATTCTTAAAAATCAGTTAGAAAATAAGTGAGTTGCATTCAATTTGATTTTGGGAAAGCAAATACAAACTGTCACCAGGGAAGAACTCATAACATTATGTATACAATCTAACCTACACCAAATTATTCCAGTCATTGCATGCATTTTCAACTAGCACTGAGGTTATGCCACATCTTATGTGTCGAAATGCAATCCCACTGAATCGGATGGACTATTGTTTGCCTTTATTTCAAAGAAAAGAAACATGGAAAGAGAAGAGATGACATGAAAAGAATCCCTAGCCGAACCTGAACCCTAAACAGTGACATTACATTGGCTTTACCTCCTAAACCCCCAAAGGCAGTCATCAAATTTAACTAAAAACACTCATTTAATTTAAAATATTCCAAAACATAACATGTATACCATCTTTCATAAGCAATTACAGAGGTGCATCCTTAAGTACAAAACATACACCGTCATGCTCGTGCTTTTAGTCAATTTACTCCTTTAAATTCTATGTTTTCATGACTAGATCCCATAAATGGTTTTCCATTAGGTCAATGAGCAGAAAACTACATTCACTCATTTTGTGCTCCCTGGCTTGATTCTATTAGACGGTTACTCATCGTCTTACTCATCAGAGATGATCACTTTATGGTTCTGAGCTATTTAACCCCAAGGCCCTCATTAACTTTTCGTCTGGACCGTAAAAATTGTTAAAATATTGACAATTGATGGGTTGTAGATATCCTTTTCTTTTTTTTTATATGCTAAATGGACCGCCGGTAATGTCCAGGACCTAATATCCAGTCATTAAAAGATAGGAACCAGCAATGTGGACAGCCACACGTCATCAAATATGCAGATAACACTGCCAGACATTTCAATTTGATTTTAGGGAAAAGAATGATGTATCATGATATTGTTTATGTGAAAGATAACATAAATATTCAGCAATTCTTAGGATTTATTGAGTTAACACTAATGTTGTGCAGAGAAGACTCCAAGTTTCTGTCTCAGTGCATTACAGTCATTTGATATTCCTGCTATTATGGTTCCAAAGAAACCAAAGAAAGACGACCCACATGATATCCCCAAGAGACAAAAACTCCAGTACATCCTCTAATCCTGAACCAAAAGTTGATTTTGTGGGTTGAAGGAATGTTGGTCTGTGGTTTGACAGGAAAAAAGACAATATTTCATTTATCTGTTGGCAGCAATAAATCAAAGAACAATGTCAAGTTATGAATAATGTCAAGTACTGCTGGGCGATATGACGATGTATATTGTGGGGACGATATCGTGCTACTTCTCTTCTGTTAATAACAGAATTTTAACAAGTGAACTTTTTTGTGCAAAAGACCTTGTTGTTTTGCGACATTCCCCGCTGCTTTACATCAGACTCACGCAAGGCTTTGCGACACGCTTTATATCTTTTAACTCACGTGCTGAATGATGGATAAACAAATAACGACAGTGTGTCTCACAAGCGCTTATTATTGGGGTGCATACGTCACAGCACGCGCCAATCACTGTCCTGATTCAAAAGCCTCTGAATCCACCCTCTGACCTTTGCTTCGTTTAGCTCGAAACAAAGGCTGCTGGAGATGTGTCTTTCGGCCTCTAATATCCCACAATCATTTATGAACAAGCCGACAGGCAGAGCAGCGCTGCAGTAGGCTACTCTGAACGGCTGCAGTTCTGAGTATGACAGGCAGCAATGATGAGGATTATGTTTTAACCGCTTTTATACTCGAGCTGGGTGGCTATTTTTTTTAACTGTACCGCATATAAAAATTTTGTTTGTTAAACTGTGGCATTAGAATAATGCAATATATATTCTATTTGGGGATTTGTAAGATTTTAAGTGTTTACAGGCTTCTTTAAAAGAAAAAAAAGTCTGCCACCAAGTAGATTTTAAAATGAGACTTGTAGCGGCCATTTCCTGCACAACTTGTTATTAGCAGCAAAAACGAGAACGCTTTGTGGACTGGAGCACTACGGGGATCGTCGCAAACCACGTAGGCTTTCTCAACTCATAAATGAATAAACAACGTTATAGCACCAGCAGGCTATTGCAGTTTCATTTCTTGTCTTTTCATACACGTAGAATGCACTAAGAAGTATTCTTATTTGTGACAGGCTTGTTAAATGTCCCTTCTAAATTAAATTGAAAAAAAGTTAAATATATTTTGTCCAATTTTTCCCCTCCAAAAAATTGAAAACATACTTTTTGGGGGGTTTATTGTGATATATATCGTTACTGTGATATAAAAAAAAGTCCATATTGTGATACATTATTTTTCCATTTTGCCCAGCACTAATGTCAAGTTCTACTTACAAAAGTTCACAAACAGTTTGAAAAACCAAAATCAGATGACATCACTAATGCAGTTCAACTGTGGCCCTTCAAGAGACTTGTTGACATTATGACATAGAGGGTTAAAACCACATGGCCAAACACAGGAATATCAGAATATGTAGAACATGGTATAAATAATGTCTCCACCCCACACCAACCCAAGAACTGCATTACTGATTTAAATAGTATTTTTCAAAAGGGAAAACTCAAAATCTATGTCATCTCACAGTTTGTAGATTTTCAGACTGATATACTGTGTTTTGGTTATCACACAGTATAAAAACACAACTGTAGCATTGGTGTATCTCTGTTGAATGCGGTCTCTGGAATGTGAAACAATATTGGTTAATGGTTATTCCTTCGTTTATTCAAAGCCTTTGAAAGAAGTGGGGTAAAGGAAATACCTGAGCCATGCGTAGGCCACACAAATCCAACATGCCTGTGGCATTTCTACACAGCGGGCATGACAATTTGAGGCTAAAAACATTCCAACGGCAACAGTACACCCAAAAGTCACTGCTGCGCATTAAAGAAAACAGTGAGCACACATACAATTAGCCACACCTGTGCAGCATAACGCAATCTAACACAACAGCTCTGCATTACCTCATGTTTGTGCTGCCTAGACAATATTTGTTAAAACAGACAAAACTGAGTTCAACCATGCTGAGTCTGGCCATACTGTGAAAGGAAGTAGCTGAAAAACAGGGTAGATGTACCAGACATGTATAAATACATTGAAGCACAACTATTTTCAACAATCAAACATGTGAAAGCCAGAGTGTAGGGTCATTTCTGAACATAAAGGTGAATAAACACACTAGAAACATTTGTGTATTTCAATAAAGGTGACCCAAGCCTTCAGCTGTACAGGAAGAGGGTACAGCAAAGCAGGGAAACACCTGTGTTTGTCCTGGGCCACAATCACTAGCGCTCAGGAAACATCCTGCCGCCACTGTTTCATGGACAGAGGGAGGAAGGAGAATAATGGATTCCATATCGGTCACTCTTGGTCATTTGTCAGCTCCACTCTAATGTGGAGATAGTGTTTACAAATGTGTGTTTGTGGCTGTGCACCAGCTGGGAGTGTTACATGCGATGGCAGCCTTTTGTAGACCGATATATCACCCATTTTTAGATGTAATAAAGATTAAATAAAAATGAAAAAGAGAAACCCTCATGACCACTACTTTGTATATGTTTACCAAAATATGTACCCGTACCTACCAGATTACTATTTGCTTATAACCAGAGTAGGTTTATTGTAAAAAAAAAAAACAACAAAACACACAAAAAAAACAAAACAATAGCATCGATGTAAATAACACAAAGAAGACAAAGAATGATTAATGATCATTCCTTTAATCATGTGCTTACCAAAATGCCCCAAGAATGCCACTAGCTAACACAGGGAAAAAAAGGTAGATGTGCTGTGAGCATTTTGGAGACCAAAATACTGATTAGATGATAAAAATAAAGATGAGAAAATAAGTTCAAGAATCATACGGGACCATTACTTTAATGGCAAGCTCAGCAACCCAGGTCACTACAAACTAACCAGGAGGTAGACTACCCTGGTGGTAAAAAGTTAAAAAGCTATGCTACTGGACAGCATCTTGTCTTGTGACTTTTTGGAGCTGGCTACTTTAGCTTAGCATTAAGTTATACCTCTAGAAATTTGGCACTCACTGTATGAAGAAACCTGTTAGACTCGATTTAAAAAGGAAAAATGCAAACATATTATTCCAGTTTTTTTGTTTACTTTAGCCAAAGAAATGTTTTCGTGCTCCAGGCTGGAATGGTCATTGTGAAACCGCAAGCATACACCAATTGATTCAGCATATAACATATTTCCTGTACAAAGAGACGTTGTTGAGGCTCAACAGTCTTCAGTGAGCTCCAGCCACTGCTCCACCTCAGTCATTAACACTTCTATTTGATTTTCATTACCAAGTAAGGATAAACTATCAAAATGATAAAACACATCAACACCAACCTTTTGTTTCTTTGGTCATTGTTTGTGCATGCACTTGTGTGCAAGACAGGAACAGAAACCAGTTGGTTTTCATGAGAACTTTAAGGCACAAAGACTAATCTCTTTAACAAGCATTGCTGCTTAAAAACGAAACAAAACTCCCCAAAAAAGTTGTATGAGAAAACACAGTTTGATAAGATTGGTATCAGTCTTCATACTCAGGACCTTCACGCATCGCATTGCTGATTGTATCACAACTATTACTATCATCAGGGTTGCCACTTTTGATGTCATTTGGGATCTGGCTCCAGACAGGAAAATGAGGGTGCCTTCATGGGTAACACCTTTGGTTGCTAAAATAAAGATTAGGCTAACACTGATGTTGTAATGAGCTCAAGCCCACTGTGGAAATGGAATTCCAACCCACAGTGTTACTACCTTATGAGAACGATAAAACCTTTTTGCCATGGTGAAGACAAAAGCACCATAGCTGCAACTATAGACAGGCTTGGAGCACAACATTTCATGCTTGAATGAATTCAAGAAACCTGAGCCCAATGGCTTGACCTCATGTTGAACTTAGAAGAAGAGAGCCACAGGTAGACATCAGACACGTGGGAGGAAACCACTTCTAAATTATAGGAATTTGTTGCAAGTGTCTGTGTGGAATGATTACGTTACAGCTGTACTGTGGTGGCGTGGCCCCCGCAATTATAACACTCACAATAACAGTGTCATAATTCCCTCTTGTGTCATAAATTTGCCAGCTACAAGTTACCACAAAGAACAGCATGTTGGTGGTTTGAATAAGTCATAGCTAACAATGACACAACAGCCTTCAGTTGTCTCAGCAACTTGTGTCAGATCAGAAGACAACTGATAAAGTTGTAATGGTAATTCTTTGTGTTGAGCATATTTCACAAAACATAAACTCAGAAATGACTGAAATGACAAAAACATTGGCTATATATTTTTAAGAAATGGTCATTGGTCAGAATCATCAAAGCATCCAGATGATAAATCTTTTTTCCAACAGGTGGTAATAAAATAATTGGTTTGTTCTCATTTCCAGCTTTCAGTTAAACATGAAAATCTAGCTTTTGTAAATATATATGACCTTTGAAATATGAAAATCATATAGCTCTAAATCTATTTGTACAAGGTACAGGAAATACTGCTCCAAAAATATTCTAGTGGGGCATTTGTTTATGCAGGCAAAAATAAAACCAGGGCGAAAAATATGCAACCCCTAGTGGTTATGAAAAAACTGCATTTGAAGTGTAAAATGATCTCCTTTAGCACAGGGATCACCAACTTCGGACCTGTAAGGCTTGTGTCCTGCAGGTTTTAGATGTTTTCCTGCTGCAACACAGCCAAATCCAAATTAGAGGGTTCTCCTCAACAACCTGTCGACTTCTACACAAGCATTTGAATGACCTGTTAGTTTCTTTCAGGTGTGTTAAAGCAGGAAAACATCCAATTTTTGCAGGACCTGCTCCAAGAAGGCCTGAGTTGATCTCTGCATTAGCCCTTTAAATCCAGCTGCATCACCAGCATAAGAAAGTGCTCCTTTAATGCTCTGCTCTATTCCTCCGTCCCTACCTTCACATAGGGAATTGTATGATATAAGTATATAGCCTAAATCTAAAAGCACCATTTCTCAAGGTGCATTGTTCAACACATTACTTGTAAGTTGTATTCTATCTACTTTATCCTTATGATGACTTTGTGGCTCATTTAAGGAAACCTGAGAGCAAATTCGGAGGAACTGTAGAAATGTGCAGGGATTTGAACAGTTGCACTTTAGAAAGTGCTGCTTATGGCAAAGCTAAAGAAGCAGTTTTACACTTCAGTAAAACCATGTTCTTCAAGCATAAAGTTAATCCACCTTCACCTCTCCAACCTCCAATTTGTTTACATCTGGATAAGCACAGGATCAGACACACAGTGCAGAACCTTTGTGATTAAGACCAATCTATCTTTGATTTCTAGAAATGTTTGATGCAAATGTTTTACTCGAATGATTGGGCTGTGCTCTTATAGGAAAAAAAGTATAGTCTGTTTAAATGACCATATTATAAGTGAATCTACAAAAAGGATCCTTTTGATTAGAGAAAGGCTTACTGTTTTTTTTCTTTAACATTGGACACATTTTTCATTAATCAGATGTACCCCCTTCGCTATTTGATATATGTCCACTTCCACGACTTCTGGCACCTTTTGAATCTAATATGTTGGATATTTTGTTTATGATGCCCGCTGATGGAAACATCTGTCGCTTTACTGACTTGTTGACAAGGATGTAAAGAAAAACTAAGACATTAACAAACATGATGAAATTCATTGAGGAGAGGACTCATTTTTCCAAATGTCATCCACTCAGTAATAGACATTTTGTATAAATCTACAAATGTCAGCCTCGTGGTAGCATCACAGGAAAAGTACTGGGGTCAGAAACATTCATCCTCTGAGTTTTGTGGCTTTCTAAATTAAATATCAAGGTAAGCAATCTAGTTATTGTCATAACGTTATTAAGTTGGAACCTCTGGTTAACAGTGGCATTGCCATGCAAAGTCATGCTACAAATAGTTCTAAAATTATCAGTGAAAACCAGAAACTGCTTCCTTTTGAAAGACTAAGTCCTGAAAATTACCACATACTGGTGAGTTCTAAATTTTTTTCTATATGAAATTGGGGTTAATTAAGCCTTCAACATACGTGAAAGGATTGCAGTCCGATGTGGAAATGACCAACCACCTCCACTGGCCTATCCTAAACCAACCCAGGCATCTGTGTTTAAGCATACAGCGATTTTATACACTCACAAAGAAATGCTCGACCTGACGTACTGTGTCTGTTGAGGAGTGCATACAAAGCAAAATGGGCAGTTATTAAAGTTACAACAAAATTAACCAAAATTAAGCTGATTTCTCCTCACAAAAATCATAGATGGAGTATACCAGAGAAAGTAAAGTATCTGCATATTGTATTCAATTTCTTTTGCATAACTGAGCAAAGAAACACAAAAAGCAGGTGAAAAGCTCTCAGTGCTGAACTGACGGTGTTTCCATTGTTTTTATCTGTGAAAGGATGAGGGATGGTTGAGGAAATAACATCACCTTTCTATCTGGATATGTTTATCTCTGGGATGACTCGAGCTCTGATAGGCATCTGTGAGGAGAGACACAACACCCCTTTCCTTCTCCTCGTTTCCTCTGTGAATCTACCCACCCCTATTATCCCCCCGTATCCCCCGACTGTGAATCACCAAATTAGCTTTTGCTTACATTAAAGATGAATTACTCGTCTCTTTATGAACAAGCAGCGTATTTTGTTTACAGCTTGTTTCCTGTCTAATAATTTAAACAAACTAAGATATTTCACAAACTGATTGCACAGGACGCTGTAAAGCACTACACTACATGCTTTGCTAAATCAACTGTCATTCTTTTTACTACCACAGAATGACATAAAGAATGTGTGGAAATCTGTAGCACTGTTCCCAGGTCTGCATATTCTTATTTTTCATTGAAAGGACATCTGAAAGACACATTAAGCATCCACAGCCATCTAGGCTAAAGTTGAGCAACATTTTCTTCATAAGTAAGAGTTAATTAAATGCAATGTTCAGCAAAGAAACACAAGAGGATGTTAATGGAGGAAGAGAAGAAAAGACAGAGAAAAGGTACAGAGCAAGAGATAAGACAAAAGTCAAGATAAACCTGTCTTTTATTGGCTGGAAAGACCTCACAGCACTGGCAGGACGAAGGACGGATGCTGGATAAGTTGTCGATAGTCACCAACAAAATCTGCTTAAGTTCCTTAGTCTGTGTTTAAGATAGGTAGGAGACATTCATAGCAATATGAAAGCTGCAAATGCAAGCAACATCGAAATGAAGTCTGGTGTTCACTTGGTTGGGTTTACTCAAAAATAGCACTTTGTATTTCTAAACAACTAGAAATTACATATTTTACTCTCTGTGAGTAGATCATGTTCTCGTACTACTGGATAACTGGACCAACAGTACTGGCCGTGACTTGACCACCTGATATCAGTTATTGATAATGGACAAGATTAAGCTTGATTTTCAAGTTGCAGAAAAAAGCTGGGAAGCCTTAAAGACATGTCGTCGTCTCTGACTGAATAGCTAGCATGTTTGTTATTGTGGCACAGTTCATGGAAGTGACACAACATAAATAGTCGGGGAACGTGGTGAAGAAATGTTCAGGAAGTTGAGAAGAATGTGGTTAAATGTTGGGGAGAAAAACTCCATGTCTTGGTCTGGTACAACAACTTCATGTCTGGAGTACAGTTGAGTGTCATCCTCTTTAGTATTTTGGATGTGTGTGCCGTGAGAGGCCAAACAAAAGGGTTGTGTGACCTAGCACTCAATGAAGCCATGAGGAAAAATACAAAAATAAAAAAGACAATAATAATAAAGTTTCCCGTTAAAAGTCTTTTAATAACATGCTGTCACACCTTTGTTCTTTAGTATTTTTGTTGAATAACTACATTTCTATGCCAGGATATAACACTATGCCTGCTGTTGTTGTTGTTAACAAAAGAAAAAAACTGGGCATTTTGTGACGCAGGCTACAAACGGCACACAATCTAATGTTGTGAGACAAAAATGCCAGCTAACCATCTCTTTTTCAGTCCACCCCCTCCTTGTTGCTTGAATAAAAAGATAAATTACTCCTTGGGACTCGAACCGGCGGCCCAAGTTGAGGCACTGAGTTGCCAAGAATAGTTTATTATCTCCACGCACCTACGCGTTTCGGCTTTGTCGCCTTCATCAGGGATTACTTCTCTTGTCTCATGATGCAATGCTAATTTGAATAAATTAAATATTTTCAGAAATTAATTGGCAGCAATTGTTGCTTAAAGCAGGAGGTTATCACTTTGACCCGTAACCGTATATAATTATGAGGTGAAGAAAAAGAAATATCTCTGACAATTTGTTCCATCATTGCAAACATTTTCTATCACTTGGCCAAATTAATTATGTTTATATGTTAGGAAAAAAACAGTAATATTTGTTAATTGTACAGGTCCTTCAACTTGCAAGAACAGCAATACTATTTGACCACCATAGCATACAATTATAGCAAGACCGATGTCCAGAGGGTGACAAAGAATAATCATTGCCAGTGTTGCTGAGCATTTTTCTATATCATTATCTGATAGAAGGGGTGCACGGTGGTGTAGTGGTTAGCACTGCAGCCTCAAAGTGAGAAGGGCGCTGGTTCGAGTCCCAAGTCGGTCGAAGAGGGCGCGTCTGATTCAGGCTGAGGAGGGGTTTGAAACTGTGGCCTTCTCTTCTGTTTGCATGTTCTCCCCCCGTCCTTCCACTGTCCAAAGACATGCATGTTAACTGAGCACTCTAAATTCTCCCTAGGAGTGAGTTTGTGTGTGAATGGTTGTCTCTCCATGTCGGCCCTACGACAGACTGGCGTACCCTGCCTCTCGCCCGTTGACAGCTGGGATAGGCTCCAGCACACCCGCGACCCAATTGGATTAAGCGGTTCACAAATTATTATTATCTAATAGTGTGGTATAATGTGGTCAAATATGTAAGATTTACTGGCATCTAGTGGTAACGATGAGAATAGAAATGACTACAAATGCCACACACAGTTGTTTATAGACAGTGTACATGTGTAGTGTATTGGCTTTGCACACTTTAACCCTCGTATGCCCCCTGGACATTTTTGTCCACTTCCAAGGTTTAAAAAACCCTCACAGGCCATCACCCTGCTCAAAGGAGCTGAAATTTGGAGAAGAGGTGTCATCCTGTATGAAACTTCAAAAGCCCAACCTTCTAGAAAGTCAACAAAAAGGT
>JAVQJG010170172.1:0-14840 GCA_036024015.1 Craterocephalus amniculus
CTGTTTACAACATTCTTCTTCGTCTGTCGCCTAGTTTCTCGCTCTGGAGCTCCCCCTACAGCTTTGGGGTGCGTACTGCATGGTAAACATACCCAGACTTGCATTGATCCGCTTTAACAACATATAACGAAATACTTTGTTCAGTATATTAAAAGTTATACATCAAATTACTCAGGCATTTTGTATTTTTAGTGGATATCAAAGTTATTTTGCGCTACGGTTATTTTGACTTGATTGAGACTCATAAATTCAAAAAGTTATGTTTTTTGGTAGCGGCTATTTCTGCCATTTAAAAGTGTAACAGTAAATAAACAGTGTGAGCAGCAAACATTTCAGACCTGCTTCCGTCCTTTTTGAAAAGCAGGATGGGAGCAGCCATTGCCTCATCCTGGGCCGTGAATATCCCACCATTCAAAATAGCTATAATTCCCATATCTGGATGATGACTGAGAAATCACAAAAGGTCACCTACTGATTATTGAGCGCTGTTTCCTAAAGCATGGCTGCTAGTTTGTTTTGTTGCGTCAAAGACATTTTGGGAAGGAATTTGGCTCTGGCTGTTAGGGGAAACAATAAAGAAAAACTTCCTGTCGGAAATGTATCAGCTGACAGAACTGGGCGATGCCGCTTTGGGCTTCTGTGTACCATGAATGCCAAGAACATGGAGAACTTTTTTCAAGCTCTCACACGCTCTTAGAGCTTATACTAGAAAGTACTAATGTGTATTATATTGTAGTTAATTTAGGGAGCTAGGTGTCTTACATTTTTTATTTATAATTGTTATTCTTTTTGAGGTTTCTCCCCTAGCTAAGCTCTGAAATTGTTCTGATTTTCTTTCCCATCAAAAATAAGCACTGTGTTGATGCGGACAAGAATGAGTTTCAGGACAAGAAAATTAAAGTAAAGAGTATATCAGAACGTAGCCCTAAAAGCGAGATGAAGATGAAGGTGCTGCAAAAACAAAGAGATACTGTTGCATTATTATCTAGATACGTTTAGAAACCTACATTTTCATTTAGCTGTTGTTTCTTTTGTTTGTTTTTTTTGCTGCATATTTATTTGGTTTCTTTTAGAGGCTTCTTTATGACACCAATGAATCTGAAACGATCTTTTTCTTACACAATAGCCTTTGTCTTCCTGATTTGGACCCGTCTTTATTTACCAACATTTACAAACCTTTACCAAACTGGAAGAAATCGATTCATGATGTGTTCCCTTTACTATTTATAATTTGTCCATCTCAGTGGTGTTCTCATCCGAGTAACGGAAATCCAAACTGTTCAGGTTGTAAAGCTGAGAGAGAGAGCACCTTCCATCACAAGTCTTCCAACTACAATGATGAAAGACCTTTTTTTAAAACTCTCTCTGTGTCTTTCTTCTTGTGGGTTCACAAACCCAGAATTCAGCAGCAATTTTCATGCCTTCTTCATGATTTATCACGCAGCCTAACTAGGCTCATGCTGCACCGCATCGCTCTGCTTCTGTCAGCGACAGCTTTTTTGGTCACCTTTAAATATCTTTTGTTGTATATCTTTGAAATAAATATTTCATGCCATTTTTAATAAATCATTCCCAGGAGGTGATTATTTCTGCCATGCACCTGCTGGTTTGCCTAAAATCCAAGTGTAAAGGAGAAACTTATTTCCCTCCTGCAGTCTAATTCTGTTTTGTGTTCCAAAGTTACAGAGTTTCAAAGAAACATGATTAAAAATAGGGATTCAAGTTTTTATAGCATTTATAGATGGATGTCATACCAGTATTATCTAAAAGGATATCTAAGTTAAAGTTACTATACTTATTTATTTTGCAACCAATATATTCAAGGCGTCTGGGGTTGCTGTGGCAACGGCTGGTAGTCACGTGATCCGCGGCGGGGAGAAAGTAGTGAGCTTCGTGTCCGAATCGCCATCTGAATGAGTGCCCTACATAGTGCGCTATGTAGTGATTGAGGGGTTAGGGCATAGGGCGCACGTTCGGACACAGCCTTGTTTGAACCTTGGCTGGCCCTTCCTGTGTGGCCTTCCCATGCATGCTACTCCAACTTTCTCCCACAGTCTGACAACATCCTTATTAGGTTAATCAGTGATTCAAAATTCTACGAATGAGTGAGTGGTTTGTTTGTTTGTTTTATTGTTTGTTTGTTTGTGTTGGCCGTTGACCTACTTTGCCTCCACCTAATAGCTGCTGGAATAGGCTCCAGCCCCGCTGCAAGTTCCTCCACTTGTATAAATGAGTGTACAGGATGGATGAATGGATAGATGGATTGATGGATGGATTGATGGATGGATGGATTATCCACTTGTTCCCTTCAGTAATAAGGACTATAGTTACATTTATAAAAACTATATTTGTACTTTTTGGTTGAAATGTCCCTGCACTGGGTCATACCAGAACATGAACAAGCTCCAGCACCAAGTCGGCTGATCAATGCGTCGTTAACATTGATGAATGTCGAGCTGCATCTCTGTTCAGTGATGCAAACAAAAATCTTTGTCCAAATGTCTGCACATGTTCACCCACTTGACATGAGATGCTTTGGGAAAGAGCTTTATGTGTCTGCGACTATTTAAGAATGTGGCCATAAACAGTGACACGTGATATCTGGAAAAGCTCAAAGGAACTCATTGATACTCTTCCATTATCAATTCTTAATGATCTCTTTGGCTATGCGTCCTTAAACTGGTGACTTTAGGCACAAGCACAGACCCAGGAACAGTTTCAGTGTGAATGTCAGCATCACAGTCAATCCAATCTCTGAGGAACTCCTAATTATGAAAATGTAGCTGCTGGAAATTGTGCTCCATTTACTATTTTTGCTGATCTATTTTGCAGTAGTATAAAGGAAGGACATCTGTCTTCAGACTCCGGCAATGAAATCAGTTTGTACGACAACAATAAAAATTAAGTCACACTTTTTCAGCTACGTATTATTTGTGGATTTGAGAGCCCTGCAGTTGTGGAGCTACAGAGGCTGAATTTGTTAGCTGTCAGGCCTGTGAAACAACAAATGCTGTCCAATGAGGCCTGTTCCACCCACAGATGTAATCCTCTTTGATATGAATTATGAGAGAGCGACTCAATCCCATTAAAAAGGAGCTTCCTTTTCATAGAATGCGGATATTTCGGTGTGAAGTAAAATCATGATGGCTGCTGCGTGTTTAATGTCTGTGTTTAGTATACAGGTGTGTTTGGTCATATCATGCAGTTTTCTGTATATATCCAGAGTGACTTTAAATGATTTTTTTTTCAGCCATAATCTGCTGTATTCAGGCAGAATCATGATAAAGATAGTAATAATTACATATTGATGTCTTAACCGAGAGGCTTTGCTTAGTTTGTGATACTGTATGAGTTTGTTTCACTCTACGAAGCTAAAGTGGGAATTGTATAAAGATTGTTTGAACAATATTTAAAAAAAAAGAAAAAATGTTATGCAATGTATGCATGTATGCTAAATGTATGCAAAATATGAAACCATGTGAGCCATTCAAGTACGTTTTAGTCCAACAGTTTTGTGTCACTATAGGTCGACTGGTTTCAGATCCTCTTTTTTCCTATAATCTCTGATTTAGTGCTGATCTGATAAATCTACAACACTGCAGATCCAGGATCAAATCTCACACCACGGGGGCTTATAAACCTTTAAAAGTGATTCAGTTCAGTTTAATATCCTTTCAGATTTCCCACCGTATTTAGATACACCACACCACTGTTATTAAACTGGGGGAAGAATTGTCTAGACATGCTTTGTGTGCTTGTCTGAGCTTGTCTGAGACATTTGGAAAGTGCAATGGCACCCTCTATTGTATGAGATAGACACTGCTGAATCTTATAAAGGCCATCATATAAACATATTGCGGTCAGCCGTATCCTCCATGAAAAAAAAAGTAAGATTTATATAATATCCCTGTAGAGCAATGTTTAAAACACACTTCCTGCACTAAGGATGTTCAACTAAATGCAGCTACTTTAAGCTATGTTATAAATATATTGATGTTTTGAGAAAACAACATTAAGGTCAACATAATTGGCACCACAGGGAAAAGTCTTAACTTTGTGTTAAAACATACTTTTGTTGCATCATTTCAGAAGGACCACAAAGAAGTTAAAAGTTAAGCAGTCAAACTCTTTCAGCCAATTTCTGATATTCAGGATGCTGCCGTAGAATGTCTTTACTTTATGTTTTTTGGAAAGTGTGTCCAAATGTTTGACTGGAACATCTCTCTGTAAAGAATAAGGTTGACTCTTAGTATTGAATGCTTGTGAGGTTTGGCCCGAGGTTTGTTTAAAGTGATAAATGTGTAGAAAAAACAAAATAACAAAAAAAAATTCCCCGCTATCTAAGCCAGGGAATGAGTTGGCCTATAGTGGCCTTGAATTCATGTACAATTGTATGAAAAAATAAAAATAAAAACTACATCACATTTTTTTTTCTATTTTTATATTTATTAACTTTAAATAATTAAGTTAACCAAGTTTCAGCGGACTTTCTCTTGGGCCTCAAAATCTTGTCTATAAAATGTACTCATGTGTCCTCTGGGTGGAGCCAAACAGACATTTTTCACCTTGTCTTCTCTTACTTTCATTTACTACAGAAGTGAATTACAATAATTCCCTTCAGCAGACCTTTATAGCTGAATTTAATTTCATGCCATTTCAATTACAAAAATTTAGATGTAAACATTAACATTATGTACAATGGCAAACAATAAGTACCCATAAGGGGTTGACTTAGGTCACTTCACCCATTAATAGAAATTAAATTAGTACTTATATTTTTTTTCTAAATGGAGAAAAAAAAATCTAATTCTGGTTTTAAGAGAATTTAAATATTGTATATACTTTAGGTTATATGGGAAAGGCAGACCAAAAAGTTTTTGTCTGAAAGGTTTCTTTCCATTGATGGAGCCCTTTTTTTGCTGCTACTTAGTTTGAAAGCAGGCAAAATTAAATGTTTTAAAACCCTCTAATCAATCAGCAGGGATGGAGAGAATGCACAGTATTTCCACAAACTTTATCTTTTCTTGTAATCACAGTTCAACTTAATGATCGGTTAATCAAGAATTTTACAAAATTGAGTCATTTAAAGAACAGCTGGGAATTTCTCCCATCCCTTTTTAATAACATCAGGTACTTTCTTTTTTTCCTTCTAAAGCTCCCATATCACTTTCTGATGTGCAAATATTCCCCAAGTCCCCCCACATGTCATATTCATATTCATCTGGTTAGATGCTTCCTCATGTAAGTAGGCCTCAGGAAATGCATAAGCTACCTCTGAATCCGGCTGCACTGTTCGCTGTCATAGGTAGGCCTGTGATGGATCATGGCACAGTTGGTCTCTAACAATTCTTTCCTGTTTTTGACTAAGTAAATGTTTCCCTCTGTGCTCAGTCATTTATGAAAGCTCCTTTGCGCAATACTTCCATATGCACAACATCTGCCCATCAGGCTCTGCTGTTACACTGTGTGTTTGACTGTGTGTGGTTGTGGGTGTGTGTATGTGCGTGCAGATGCCTTTCTCTTTTTTGTCTTGTGCCTGTCTGCTCTTCCAGTAAAGTATGATTTTGTTACTCAGTCCTTGGCTCTTGTTCTGTCAGTATCACATCTGTCTGCTGCACATCTTTCACATGCTGTTAATCCATTTCTGTAAAGATAGAATCAGTTATGACGGCCATATTGACATTTCTCACACTGACTCAGCTAATAGACTTTTCACAGTGTTTTATGTGTTACTTTGGCAATAATACCTCAATAGTGTTTTCAGTTAAAATATTTTCATCATCCAGTAGGTGTCAGGATAATGCAACAACAACTAAACTACAGTCAGACTTGATGAGAAAGTAAGAAAGTTAATTGAATTTCAATTGAACCATTACCAATCTGTTAATATGTCAGTCTATATTACCGATGAACTTTATTTTGTTTAATAAGTAAAACAGAACAAAACAAACAAAAAAAAAACCACTCAATCAATCATCTTTGTATAGCAGTTAATTTTTTTGTCATCTTTATCGATTAGTTATATTGTATATAAGGATGTGCGGTGGTTGGGACGATTGACAGGAAGGTAACTATTTTTAGCCTGAGATGGGGAGGATTTTGAATAGCAGCCTTCCTGAGTCAAGTTTACCTGTTTTCTCCAGATACTCCGGCTTCCTCCCATCATCCAAAGACATGCATGCTGTGTTAATTGGTCACACTAAATTCTCCTATGAGTGAATTTGAGTTTTGAGTGTTATATATTATACTATGTATGTATAAAAAAAACTAACAAACAAAAAAAAATGCAATTTTGAAGACATGCTCCAGGGTGGATTTTTCTTTCTACACAGGGTGGAGCAGAGACGCAAACCCAAGGTGGAAGGTCTTGAATAAGACGTCACTGAAAGCCATGTGAACAAAGCAAAAATACCAACATTGGCAAATCCTGTGCTGTTCTTGTGCTGCTGCATTTTTTCAAGTTATTTGGTTTCTTAAAACAAAACTTACTGGTCCTTCAGCATGTATGTCGCCAGATAAGATCTTGTCTTCCAGTTTAATGAGGCTTTAATAGGAACTAGTGTAAAAATGGGGTAACTTAGTTTTCGCTGCCATCTAAAGGCCCAGCAAGCATACAGCATCCTATTCACTCAATTTGCTGAGTGTCAACTGTGGTCGGATTAATTTTGCTCTCTTATAAATTCAGGTTGTTTTGGTTTGTTTTGATCCAGCAAAGGGAAAATGTCTAATTTGGTTGCAGTGTTGTTGTGTAAACATGGCCTTAGAGCAGTGGTTTGCAACCTGGGGGTCCCACCCCTCCTAGTGAGGACACCAAAATTTATATCATGTGAACAATAGTGTGGTGCGTTGTTTTGTGGAATTGCAAGAAATAAAGACCTTTTTGATTGAGTGCATTTGCAGCTCTCCACAAACAGCCGAGTGCTGCATTTTTTATTAAAAGCGCATCCCCCGGTAGCACATTCTACAAACAGACCAACATGCAGAAGCTAGATCCTGGATCAAACAACATGCAGTACAAAGATGTTGATGTTCAAACAGTGCAGTTATAAAACTTTCAACCTGGGAGCAACAACAATTTCAACTGCAGATGAAGAACATGGTGCAACTTAAATGCATGATCATGCTTCAGGATTAAAGCATGCCTGGTTTGAGACTCATTGATAATATATTTCTATCAAAATGTTGGACCCCCATCTGTGTACTGTACATATGAAAGAATTGAGAGTATTGTCCTCTAAAACATGGGGCACCTGACCTGTGATTACGCACTCAATCACCTTCAAATAAGTATTTTCAGGAGAACATGAAGAACATGTTTCCCACAGACTGGCAGAATACCCAGTTTCAGCTTGTTCTCACATTTAGTCGTACATACCTGAATGATTTGAGCAGTTGTTTTTTTTAAAAGAATAAATGCCCTGTAAAAGTTATTGTTCTGTGAAGAGGTGCCAATAAGGTATTTATTTTGGAGTTCATGGACCATGAAAAGAATAAGTAGTGGGAAATTTGGTAGAACACTGAAGCAAAGAAGCAGATTTAATCTCTCTGACCCACGTTTCCTGCAATTTTTCAGTCTCAAAAGTGCTTTCAGTTACTTCTGCTGCCTTCTATATGGTTTAGCATAAACTCGACAGAGTTCAGGATTAGTAACTCTTTGGTTAATTTAGCTATTAGAACTAAGTGGTTTGAAAACCTCATTGATTAGATGAAAGTATTTGAATTTGGCATTAATGTTCAGTTATTAAACACAAAGGGGTTATGTTTAAGAATGAAAACTTTGGCATTTGGAATTAAAACTATTAAGGTGGATGCATTTGAAAACAATGTGTTTAGCTTTAGTCATAAAACTGTATTCTGCATACCAATGTCCTACAAAACATTGTGGTTCAAATGTGACGTTCGACTGAAATACTACAGTAAAAACTGCTCCTACCTGCCAACAACATGCATCCTTCTTTTTCCCTTGCAAAGACAGGGATTTTCCCTTTCGTGATTATTTTACATTTTTTCTTTAGACCTGGATGGACTTTTCATTATACTTGTAATCATGAAGCACAGCCAAACTTTACCGACTCCCTCTGTTTGCTGGCCAACTACCTCTTTATCCCTTATAAGTTCCATATGGATATGCACTAAATGACATCTCTACATTAGACAAAGCACATTTTGGAATAGGTTGTGTAAGCATGCCACTGAAATGTAAAAGTGAAAACCAGTAATGCAGGCGGTATTGCTCAATTTTGGCATCAGAGCATCTACTGAGGAAAAGTCTGCTGTGGGTCTGTGGGGTTGTTGAAAGATGTTCTTTCCTGAATCAAAAGAAAACATGACACCTGCATCACATGGTGAAGGAATACAGGCGCGCTCCCACAGCTTTACTTGGTGAGTTTGTACTGGTGGAGGCCAAAATCTGGTTGCGATTTGGAATTGCATAAGCTCTTGGAGATTTGTTTGGAGACGTTTTGTCAGACAAAATAGTAAAAAAGCAAAATAACAATTAAAAGAATAGAGGTTTGTAAACGGTTTTACCTCACTTCAGATGCTATTTTATCCAGACACTCCTGTCTCTCCATGATGGGTGAGAGCGAAATGAGTTATATTTAAGTTTGAGAGGAAAGCGTTTTAAAGCTATCATGTTTGTTAAAGTCCTCTAGCCCCATTCTTGATGATAATAACTTGGTACATTTCTATTAATGGACAGCAAGGACCCTTTGGAGGTCCTCCCAGAATGCATTGTGTAAGTTTCATTGAATATTTGAGTATGAGAACCGTAACACTCCGGTGTTGATCCATGTTTGAAAAAAATGTTGGAGGAAGACCATAATATATACATGGCATAATAAATGAATGTGTGTGTCATATATTGTGTGTGTGGATCTGCAGGGTGTTGTTTGTGTTTGAGGCTGCAGTGAAGGGGAGAGGGTAGGGATCCTCAAACCACATGAGGGGTCCTCCAATTTGCATAATTAACTGTTGACACTAACTGTGTGTAATGACGGCCTATTTACACAGCCTCCCTTGGGAATGAGGCTCCTTCAGCAAAGGTTAAAACAATGTGTCTGGTTAACTTCTGACAAACGTTACAAAACGCCCGACGACTGAAAGATCTGAACTCAGATCTGAGCTCAGTGGAAAAGGTTAGGCCACAGAATGACATGTGATTTGCCCGACAGGAAATCTCAGCAGATGTTTGATGTTGGTGTTGTATCTCTCATAACATATTGATCCACAAAATTAGTCCAATTTCCTCTCCACGATGTCAAAAATTTGTTGCAGGTGTGTCACTGTCTCTTTTTGATTACTGCTGTGTTTCAATAACCTGTTTCACTTGTGTTGATGTGGTTGCAAAAAGATTATTTCTCTATCAGCTGGTAATCAGTATTTACTGGAACACTAAGATGGGAGCTTTGTTACTAAGATGATTGTAAGATGAAATATGTTGTATATTAAACAAACCGTTGAAGTCTGAAGCATATTTGTTTTCCGAAAAATGATGGATGCTATCTCCTGTAGATGCACACGAGCCATTTAACTTAAATGCATTAGTACAATGGCAGCAATAGCTGACTGATATACAAGAATGAAGCTTACAACTAAATCTGTGAAGTGAAACAAGTGCAGTATTATGTTATTCCATCCCTGTGCCAGGAGAAGACATGGCACTGGTGGAAGGATATTGGAGTATTGGCATCCAATAGTAGAAGTGACATGTGATAGGACTTATTTTGTTGTTGTTGTGCAGGTATTTTTGTTGCTATTAACCAGTTGCAATTAAAACATTTGATTAGATCACTTCGATATCAAGCTTTATTTGTGCATCAAAGGAATGTTTCACAGTTGAAGTAAAGCTAATATTGATTTATGCCTTGGCTTTCTATAAAAATGAGGAGTAGAGGATCATGCACTTAAAATTGGGATTTATGACAAGTTACTTGCAGATGTTGAAAGGTAGCATTAATGTGATCCAGTGAGAGAGTCTAAAGTATGTGAAATTGATATTGCATTTAGATTCGGATAGCCAACCATCTCCACAGGCAAATTGATCAGTTCTGCTCAGAACATTTGTTTTCTGTGTCCCTTTTTGTGTATATATAGTCGTCACAGTTGATTGCATGATGGCTGCTCAATGTGTGTGAGGACACATCGATGCAGGATTGTGCCGCTGAGCAGTGGCAAGTTAACAAGAACATGTTTTTTATTTCAGAATTCAATTTATTCCTCCAATTCAACCACAATTGGACACGGACAGAAGACAAACTAACAAAAAAAACATGTTTTTTTTCCATCTGTAAATCCCAACTGATATATGAGAAAGGCTATAGACTGTTTCCTGTTTCCTCTTCTTTCCTCTTCTATAGACTGTTTCCCCTAATAACATTTGTTTAACAGGGTCATTGGGGTGTTATGGATGTTAATTGCCCCCTCTATTCATTAACTCAATTCTGTTTTTCCCAATCAGTTCCTTTTTTTTTCTTTTTCCTTTTTGGTTGTAGAGGGGCCTAAAAACTGTAGATGGGGAGATGTCACATTTAATGACAATATTCAAGCTTGAGACTTTCCCACACTCTCAGAAAGTGGACCCCGGCATTTGTTTGTGGGGAAAATTGAGTGAGCTGTCAATAGCGATGCTGTATGAAAATGAGCTACAACTGATGTAAGTGAGACAAGTACCCTCCCCATACACCCATCCTTTTTATGTCTGTGAGATGGGGCGCCCCGCACCCCCTTTGGTTCTTGCACACTAGTTTCAGGACCTTCAAAAGGGGGCCCCTCAAGCTTTGATCCTCTATATGGGTGCAGAAAAACATCTTTTTGCCCTGCACTGTGCCCATGAAACCTGCATTTTTGCTGTAGCCATATGCTAATGTTGCCACCCTTTCTAGTTTTAAGATTTATAAACCCTGTGACCCCTGATGGTACCCCCTCAACCCTTTGGATCTATGGCCTCATTTATCCTCTTGATGCCTCTTATGGCTGAGGTGTATGAGTGCTGCTGCCTTGCTGCCACCTCGATCTGTTATTTTCCTTTGCAATTAGAAGGTAACATGAAAGCAGCCTGTGGGTGGGCTGCTTAGTACCATCCCTCCAATTCTCAATCTAATGTACTTTTCCAGTAGATGTTGCAAAACACACAGTAGCTCCAAGGCTTTAGGCTCAGACACATAAATGTGTCGGTGGAGGTGTTGGTGGTGGAATTGTTTGGGGTACGGCCTTTGAGTTTGCTCCTTTGATTACGTTTATGCTATCTGTATCACACTCCGCAAAACCATTAGCATATTATATTGGTTGATCTCCCTTGGTGTGACCGATTCGATGAAAACAGACAGTTATTTATCCTTCCTTTTCTTTAGGCTCTTTTTAAAAATATATCTCGGTGTATAGTGTAGCCATTAGAAGGTTATGTACTCTGCTGCTGAGTTCACAATAAAATAAAATAAAAAATAAAGTTTAACCCATAAGCTTTAGTAAGGGAATATTCACCCCAGCCTGCACTGTAACCCACTTCTGGCCCCACTTAAGGGGACAAACGTGGTGCCTGTGCAGTGCTGGCTGAACTCTTGGATTTCTCCTGCATTATCCTCAGTTGAACTCCTGTCAGCTTAGTTGCAAGAGAGAACATATTCTTTACAATCAGATGACAGTATCCTGATTTTAAAAAATCTGTATTTGATCACTTGAACATGACACGATACCAGTAAAATATATGGATGCAACTTGAAAGCACTTGAAAGCATGCTTCCACACTTCCAAAGTGCTTCCCAACCTTTAACCTGGATTGTGTAAGGGAACTGTGTTCCAAGCATTATCTGTACTGTAGATGTGTTTTAGGGGAACACTGTCCAAGCAAAAAAAAAAAAAAAAATCAAGTATCTGTTAAGCAGTAGTTCTGGTGCTGCTGAAGCTTAAGAAGGAAAGATCTATGGACTCTTTTAAACGTTAAGACAGATTAAAGTGTTATATGCTTTTTATGGGGGCCTTTTTTTTGTGAGAGGTTGAACTCTGCAGCATTATCCTGTCACCAGTCTAATCAGTTAATGTACCCCGGGACACATCTGGATGACAGTTTCTTGTTCTTTCTTTCTTGCCTTTGTTGTACTGTAATATAAAGGTAAGGGTCTTTAGCTCTGGGAAGGCTGCACAGGGTCTATGACTATGTGAACCATAGCAGCGGGCACTTACTGCCACATCCAGATGGTGCTGAAAACAAACAGCGCTACGCGGTAGGACCTCTCAATAGGACCGTCTAGACTGGTCCCTGACCAGACAGATACAGCCTCCCATCAACTTAGTGTTTGTCAGATTTATGGTAATGGTCCTGCAACAGTCTTCCTGTCAGTGACATCAAGATTTACAGCACTGACACCCACCCCCACAACCTGCCACACACATGCACATATGTACCATCCTCATCCCGAAGACTCCCTTTATCCCACACACTCCAACAAACGCGCCCTCCTCCCCTGCCGCTGCTTCTTTTTCTTTGCATCCTTCTTTTCTTAGAGCCTGCGTGCTGCAGCACCACCCCGGCCAGCCGCTCTGCCTTTTCTGTGTACGAAGTGTTGTGGAAGTGCCTGCATCTCTATGCCAGTGTGGTTAGTAAGTGGGATGAGGGTATGAAGTCTTCCAATCTCCTTTTTTAAAAGCATCACAACCTAAGTGGAATAAAAGACCCTCTCGGGTGGCAAAACCACCCAAGCCCCCTCTGTCTCCTCAACAATGGCTTGTGTCAGGGTTTCCTGTTAATCCTCTGTGATGAAGCCTGAGTGTTTGGGAGCAGGGAGAGGTGGTGGTGGTGCACAGAAGATTGTGAGCATGTTTCGTCGTCGTGGTTTGGGGGTGACTCTGAGATACCGAGTGGTGAAGAGTTTAGTCAAGGAGAAGAAGGGATATTATTGGTGGTGGAGTGCAAATAGAGGACAGACAGAGCCCCATGTATGCGGATTAGATGTGGCCCCCTCTTTCATGTCGGCGTTTTTTGGGTGGTAACCTGATCTCTGGGCTCTAGCACTAGTGAGTCCAGTGGGAAAGGCTTCCTGACAGATATCCCGTCCATTCTCAGCCCAAGTGTTTTTCCAAGGCTGCTCCTCCGCCTTTGATCTGGCCTCCTTCTCACCCTCACAGGGTCACAAGCTACCATGTCGGCCCAGATAGGAGAGGGCGAACCCTGGAGCTGTTTACTGAGAAGGAGAGACGCAGAGGTTAGAGGGATGCAAAGTAGTTGCTTCAGTCTGTTCAGAATCACACTCCACAACTTAAACCTGGAAAAAAAGAAGTAAACGTCGGGTTTCAGATGGTCGGTCATATCGCCTATTTCTGCCAGATTAATGAGATGATGGAACTTTTGTTTCTAATTACCAGGCAGACTCATCAGTGTTCTTCTTTGTGTTTAGAACACTGTGTTCGCTGTGGTGAAACTGATTCTTTAGGGAATGTCTGGCATTTTAGAAAAGCTATACGTCCTCCTCCGTTTCTCCTCATTATGTTTAGTACAGAAAAAAAAGAACTGGAATAATGGAAATGCAATATGCTAATGCATGATGGACATTCAGTTACAGTAAGTAAATTGCAGCATATGATTGCTTCTTGTCCTGCAGTGCAATAGATGTTATGTGTTGTAGCAAAAAGCTGGGGGGCGCTCTAAGTTCACTCTAGACTCTCCGTGTGTGTATATGCACCAGCTTGTCTCCTTGTCCAGACACCTTACCGTCAGGGTAGTAGTAGCGGAGGTCTGAAACGAGGTCCAGACAGACAGAAGTGGGATGAATGAATTGGTTAAGTGGGGGAGATGGGGAACTGGAGTGGGGCGGGAGGGGGGGATAAATGCAGCATTAGAATAAAGGGATGATGTGCCTGCAAAACTGTGACAAGCAAATCATTTCTAAAACAGGGCCCTCCTGTACACACACAGACAGTCAGGCATAATGGCTTGTGGGTTGTTTTGTCGAATCAACTAAGACACGGTCTGCTTCACCAGACGGGATGTTGAGCTCTTGCAGACGGGGTCATATTATTATTGCTTAATGTCTGTTATTTCAGTCCAGTAGGTCTTTGCAATATCATGTTCGAAGCTGTTGAAATCAACAGGAGACATATTCAGCATTTGCTGCATCAAAAACATTCCACACAACTGGATGGACGTTGTTGAGGCGTGGAATGGGAATGATGCGTGTCCCCCCGAATGTTCCAGTGTGTTCTTTCAGTGTATGCGTGTCTGCGTGGGCATGCGTGCACGTGTGTGTAGGTGATCTATTTCGGGGCATTGAATGGCACCTGTTTAGTGTCCTTAACTGGCCATCATCTTTTGAAGCGCAGTAAATCTTGTATTTCATCACCTGCAGCTACAGGAAGCATATCACTGAGTCTCACCATGTTTTGTTTTATTTTGCTGTTAAAGCTTTAAGGAAACACTCCATCATACCTGTGAGTGCAAAGCATGGAGTCGTCTCTCCTGCACCCTCCCGCCAGGCCTCTGGTTATTACGATGGTGGTTAGCAAAAGCCCAGGAGGACTAAACTTAATGGTCCTAAGTACGTGTTATGTATGTATGTATGTATATAAATATGAATTTATAAATACAAAATGTGGAAGGAGTTTCAGGGTTTCAGTAACAACTAAGCATGGGAAGAGCCCATCGAGCAGCCTTGTGTGTCTAGCATGTCTCCCTCACCCCTTAACGAGAATGGCATGCAGTGCCCCCCGTACACCCCCTTCCCTCACTGTACTGAACCACACTGTGCCCCACCATTCACCCCCCAACCCGGCTTCAAAGCGGCAAATAACAACACCAACTGAAGGGGGGAGAAGATGAATGGGGATGAATGAATGTGGCCGCCTCCCCC
>JAVQJG010170181.1:0-30651 GCA_036024015.1 Craterocephalus amniculus
TTCAGTTGATTTGTAATGAATACACAATGTATGACATTTCATGTTTTTTAATTGCATTACAGGAAATAAAGAACTTTATCACAATATTCTAATTTTCTGAGACAGACCTGTATGCCTACTCTAGGGCATTGCTGAATACAATTATTGTTGCAGTGGCCCATTTTGGGATGTTTGCCACATTAAAAATGAAGAGAACACTGGCAAATGAAAAGTCAGCAGGTCCACATGGAACTGATGGTTAACTGCTTCACTTAGGCTGTGAAATAGATGGATTTGTGACCAGTGTCCTCCAGCTCTAAAGGACAGATCATTCTGCTTGAGACCACATCATAGCATCTGACAACTCTTTAGTTTCTCACAAAAATAAAAGTAATAAAGAGGGAATTCATATATGAGATAAGTATTGTAAGTGTGGCCGTAGCCAAGTGTTACAAAAACTCAAAAAATTCTCAGGAAAAAATACCTGTGCTTTAAATGTACATTTAGAGTCAGTTGAACGACTGCGTTTCCTCGACTAAGTGCTGTTAAACTTGCTGCTTATGTGAGTGGTCTGACAGTGAAAAAAGATGGCTTTCATCAACCACACTCTATTGAGCGCTGTTTTGTGGTGACAGAAAAAAAGGAGAGTACAAAGCAGAGGACATGTGGATTGCACTCTCACAGCCACCTCCATCCTGCTTCTCAACCCCATTACACACATGTATGCACACATACATTTTGCAGAGCAGAGCTTTTCTCACTCTTGAACATTACATGCTTGAATGCAAATTAGAGATCATTGAGCTTCTGCATGTTTTTGTCTCAGTGTACCTACACAGTTCCATACAAATGAAGCTGAAGGAATTCGATGAGGAAAACTGTGTCATGTCCCTGGAAAAGAAATATCTGGAAAAAAGAAACGGCCTAATGCTCCAGAAGACAGTTTTTTGTGTGGAGGTCAGTTTTTTTTAAGACTTTTTGATTGCTATGTAAATCAAGAAATCAGAAACTACTGTGCAGCCATGTTGTTTTACTGGCAACACTGTGATCTGTTTGTAGTTTTAAATGACTACGATGGATAATCACTCTCTCATCAAACTAAAAAAATTTAAAATAAATATGGGGAAAACACCACGACAACCAAATATACCAGATTTTATCACAAACTATGATATTGTCCTTGCTCTTGCTGAAAAAAAACCCCAGATTCCTTGTTTTTCTTGTTTTTCTTAATGAAATCTGCTCTTGGCTTCACAGATTAACCACTGCTGGAGAAGAATGTAGGTGGGGAACACATCATTTTATCCTCTTTAACTTTAATCAGGAGTACACTGACGCGTCGCAGCCCCCTCTATGTCTTTCATAATAATGGGCCGCTAAAAATTCAGAAGGCAGGCTCCACATCAATCACTCGCCAGATTTGAGTCCAATGCAATAAATATGTAAATGAGCAGAAGCCAATGTCTCTTAGCTTTGAGATCTGCACAAGGAAAGGAAGGGGGACTGTATTAATTGCCCATGGCCAGAGGAATCCTATTACTGTGGGCATTGATTATAAAATTGTATGTGTGAATGATTTTCATGCGGAAAGCGGACGAGCAAGCCTGAAGCAAAAAGTGTAGAGAGGGTCGAATTAGCAGAACTGGGCTCGATTGAACAAGGAACTGAAAGGAAACAGCAACGAGGAAAAAGGCCAAATATAAGTTCAAATAGACTTTACATCCGAGACTGATATGTGGTTCAATTAGAATTTGTCTCATTGTATATTTTTCATATATTCTATTCATTTCTCTTTTAATGTGGCGGGTCATGTTGCATCTTTCTGGACTGCTGTCTCTGGCAACAGAGTTGACTTTGAAGAAACTATAATGCAGCATGTATTCAAAGTAGATGTTATCACCTCCACTCTAAAAATGCTCAGCCACAAGTGATAATCTACTGTGTGCAAGTGTCTTGCACACACCTCCTCAGCGTATACAGTATGTGCTTGTTTTGCTATCTATTGACCCTCATTTTACAGGCGCGCACATCTAAATGCACAAAATTGCTTTATTGCAAATCATTGCATCACAGATGAACAACCTTTACTTTTGGTGGTTAATCCCACACTTGCCTTAATCAGTGTGAGCGAGATTAAATTGATTTGCTGGCCTCGTGTTTAACTTGCAAATCTCCCTCTTCATTAAGGCATTTTGCTCAGATAAACAGGGATTATGCTATCAGCATAATATTAACTCCTAGAGAGAAAGCAAAGCAGAGTTAGAGTTCAGAGATGAGTCTTTTTATCTTTTTTTTAAAATACAGATTGGTTGTTAGTCTTTTCATCAGTGTCTTTAAACAAAAATTCTAAGACATTTGTTCCATTGTTGTCCTCTTTTAGCATTTCATTTTCTATTTTAGAATAGTTATTTTTTATTTTGTGAAAAAATTTGTCCTGCAATGACTATAAAATGCTTGCTCTGTCATTAGCCTATTATACTGGTGCATCTCTCGGCTAATGGGTATGTCAAAGTTGCTTGCACTTTTACATTCTGTGAAAGAATAAAAAAATATCAAGGCAATACCCCCTGCAAAAACACAATTTCCAAATATGAAATCTCATTGCAAAACACACACGCATGCACAAAAAGACCCACACAGTGTGCAATAAGGATTTTTCACATGCAGAAATTGTCCCTGAAACTGTCTCTTATGCCTGGTAAACATCATCATAAATTGACCATGAGTAAGTGAAAGAGCAAATAATGGAAGATGTCACCAGTACGAAGATGGGTCTTAATGTACCTCATGGCAGAAAACACAGCAACACCATGAAGAGTTTACGTTTTTGTGGCAAATGTAGCAAATGAAGACCTCTTAAAGAAAAACTATGCCTGTCTATAGAGACTAATTTAGAATAACCAATCATTTACCAACCTGTTATTTTCTAAAGTTGAATTCTTTCTTCAAATGAGAAACACAGTAAAGCAGGAATGATTTTTAGAGTTCTGTAATTAGGCTGAATTATTTAGTGTACTGTAGGACAAAAACCTAAAATTGTAAAAAACAAAACAAAAAACATTGTCTGAAGTTATTAGCTTTTGTTTTCATTACATATATATTACAGTTACGGATATATTACAGTTACTTAAGCCTTCTTGCAAATGCTGACAGTGCTCTTATTAGCAGAGTATCATTTTGGTGTATTTTTATATCATAAGGAATGTGAATCGTCTTTAACAAAGCCTCATAAGCCTAGAATGATTCTGAATAATAATGAATAAAACAGTGAAGAACAAAAGTATTTCCACTTGAAGTGATTGATAAAAATGAGAGATCAATATAAAAAACAAAGATCAATAAACATATTCATTGTACAGTGCTTTGATGTTTTTGTTGGCCTCAGTTAAAAAAGTTCGGTTTATGAGGACGGGGAGCTGATATTGTCTGTTTTAAATTGGTATTTCACATTTGGATCCATACATAGAAAAAACAGTGTTAGTCTTGGCTGTGCAGCCAGCAAAACTGCAAAACTTTTTTTTCCTTTAATGAGAACATAGTACAAACTAACACAGTGAGCGACCACAGTAATAGAACAGCTACAAAAATTTGGTTTATCTGCATCCGTTCATCTGAATGACACAGTACATCGCTGAAATTCACCCCCCTGAACACAGGAGCTTTGAGTAAACGACTGACCGTTCTGTACAATATTGTCCATTATTATATATACAATTATACTCCTGTTGAAGTCCATTTTTTTTGTTACATATAGAAAATAATCAAATTTATAAAGATAGTGTTTTGAAGGCAAACGTGTTGGAAAGGGTGTGACAAAACCAAAAATAATATTTCCACAGTCCTGAGAGACATACTGTATCACAATCATATTCTGTAATCATCTGATAAAATTCTGTATTACACATGAGAGGGTGACTGGGTGGAGTGTTATGTGTAAGTATCTGTAAAACATTTAAAACATCAAGTGCTTTCATGTTAGAATTTTCAGACAATCACATCAAGGAAGGAGCCATGAAATTCTTTCATGCACTAAAAATCAAGTGAAAATGCTTTTTTCAATCAACTTAATGCAAAGAGCAATAGAAAAAGAAAAATAGATTAAAGAGTGCCCACCTATAGTTTAAAAAAAATATCTTATGGATTTTATTTTAGACTACTTAGAAATTTTTTGAAGATCATTTCATTGTTCTTGGAAATAGTCAGTCTCTTCCTGTCACTCTGGAGTGATTTAATGAGGTCAAAACCAACACTCTCACTGGGCCAAACCAAAAGTAGCAGCATTATTTGAACTTCACGTAGCCAAGATCATGCTCCAAAGACTACTGCTGCATATTTATTCTTGTTTGGATGCTGAATGGATCTGCCACTGAAACTACACCTCTGGGAATGTATTGTGGTAAATCATTTAAAACTCTTGAGAAAATGAAACTTTTGCAGAAGTACTGCATGAGGCAGGGGATGTTTGTAAACACTGGAAAACACCTTGTGCATGATTGTGAATGTACTGTGTTTATTGCTTGATTAGTGGACCCCAGTACCAAACAAAGGATGTTCTCATTCGTCAAAAATAATAACACAGCCCACAAATATTGTAATATAAAAAATAAATAGATAAATAAAAAATAGATGGATAAATAAATAAATAAATAAATAAATAAATAAATAAATAAATAAATAAATAAATAAATAAATAAATGATTAGCCTTCATAATCCAAGTGTGCTTTGTAGTTTCTGTTGGTTGGATTACCAGGCTGTGCCTTCGCTCATCTCTGAAGATGGCTGTGACAGCTGGTTTGTGTATCCATTGTCGTTGAGAGACACTGTGGTGAAGGGTGTGCTGGGGCCACACATTTCACTGGAGATGCTGTGAATTGAGCCTGGTCCATTGGGCTCTGGGCTGGGCGAGTCTGCTGGATGGTGGGATACTGTGTCAGAGAAACACTGCACCTCTCCGGCATAGTGGTGCCCCGCATGATGGTGGTCTATGCTTCCTAATGGTGTGCCAGCAGGGACTGTTGAGGGCACAAAGCCTAGGTCTGCTGGAGTCTGAGCCTGGGATGATGGAGGACCTTGGTAGTACTCATAATTCCCTCCTGGCGCATAGTATTCACTGGGATAATCTGTGTTATTATAAACAGAAGATTTGTGCATGAAAAAAACAGATCATTTAGAGAAATAAACAATGATTGCAGAATAAGAAAACTTTTCAGCATTTTCCACAATGTAGTCCATTATAAAAAAATCTATAGAAATGGAATACATATATATAACCACCTTTTTTGTTACAGAGAGACCAATTTAAATAAGTAAATCTGCATAAAATAATCCCAAAGAATATTTCACCTCCATAACATGAGAAGTGCCCTAGTTCCCCTGGTTCCAGTCTCTCCCCCAGGCTTCTCATCCTCCTTGGACTTCGGAAAAACACGTGTCTCCGCGAGCTCAAGGCGCTCAGCTGCTTCATACGTCTTTCTTTGGACCTTCGATTTTGGAACCAGACCTTTATGAGATAGTAATAAATAAAGACAAACGAACAAAAATAAAATCGAATGAATAAAAAATTCCAAGCTGATGAGATGGACAAACAAGAAAGCTCAAGACACATTTTGTTGTGTAGGATGTTGGAATTGAAATAGAATTGACAGAAATAAATCCAATTAAGCAAAATAAGCTGCCATTTATCCCACACACACAGCCCAAACAAAAACCTACAACTAAAAACAAACACAAGAAATCACATATTTTTCTTAAAAACTAAGAAATATGTCTAAAGCTTATAAATAAACCAAAGCATAATCCGGGATTCCTTATCAAGGGAGCTTTTAAAAATTGCCCAAGGACATCAGTGCTAAACGAGGCCCGCTTTTAACGGGTTTAGGGTCGCAGTGGGAGGGACAGATTAAGGAGAAATCCAGAATTTGGTCAGGGCTTTTGAGCCGCACAGAAAAAAAGAATGAAAATGAAAATGACAGAGCTAAAAAATTCTCTGGCGATGTTTATAAATTGCAGCTGATGAAAGCTCAGTTCTACTTATAACTTGCAATCGCTTGTTAGTTTTTTCCCCCACTGCGTAACAGTCCATTTTATAAAACAATGGTCTGGACTGGATGGCCATTTAATGTAGGCTAAATTAATCTCGTCTTATTTATTCATTGATCTAAGAATATTTCGCCCATTTATGTGATTTTTATGTGTACCTGGATTACTCTCATGTTGAGGCCAGTCTCCCGTGACAGCTGCTCTCTGATGTGTCTGGTGGGCTTCGGAGTGGCGGCGAAAGCGGCTTTCAGCGTCTCCAGCTGCTTGGCTTTGATGGTGGTCCGAGGGCCGCGGCGCTTTCCCACCGCGCTCTGCTCGTCGTTTTCGTTGATGGACGCGTCTTTGTCTGATAAATGTCCGTTTTCCGAATCCTTCCCGTCGTCCTGCGGGTCCTGGGAGTCCGGAGACAGACTTGGGTCGCTGCATGTCGTTACTGTTGTGAGAATGAAAGAATTATAGATCATATATATCACTTATATTCCAGACTGGAAAAAGAGAAATGGAGTTTGGACGGAAAAAATCATATCAGGTCAATTTTAACTGTTTGGAATAAAATATTTAATTTATTTGGAAGATAATGCTTGAATTTCATTTTCATCAACATAAAATCACCTGAAAGGAGGATTGTGTCTTTGCCGTTGTTGTTTTGATAGTCCTCCTTACAAACAAACTTGAACTCATCCAGGATGTACAGCTCCTCTCCGGTGGACAGCTGTTTGTTACACATCATACAGGTGAAACAGTTCAGGTGAAACACTTTGCTTTTGGCTCTGCGGACAAGATCACTGGGTAAAATGCCCTCTGAGCAGCCTCCACACTTTGTACCGAATCTCCTGTTAAAGAAGGAAAACGTGTCAGTTTCAGTAGAAACAGAAAAAAAAAACACAGACAAGGACTCTTCAAGCTTTTGGATGATTTTGCAACTCTGATTTTAATTCTGCGAGAGGTAATAAGTTGACAAAGGAATCAGGAACTTGCTAAACTGAAGTCATTCGTCTTATAGAAATGTAAGCAATAATTAAAAATGCTAACAGTCTGTGTGAAATATAGTAGGCTACTTTTCATTTACAACTTAAATAAAGGAACACATAGATTCATTAGCGTCCTGGTTGTTGTAAAGTTCTCTCTCCCTCTCTCTCTCTCTTTTCTTTTTTTTTTTTTTTTTTTTTGTTATCCAAATTAAAAAAAAGAGCTAAGGGATATGAAAGGAAATGCACGTAGTGTAAACAAATCTGTCCTATAGATCTTCCGTAGATTAAGCGATCAACATCCATTTAATTGTAGCTTAAGAATAAGAATATTGAAAACAGGTGGAGCCTATTTCTATTCTTTTCATTATGGAAACAAACCAGAAATCCTTCGTTTGCTTACCTAAAGAAGTCATTCTTACAATACAATCTCCCATCTCGCGAGAAACACTTTTCTGTCAAACTACATTTGCACTCGCAGCACTGGACACATTTGATGTGCCATGGTCTGTCCAAAACTTTTAGCAAGAACCTATCAAGAATAGGCTTCTCACAGCTGGTACACTGAATCATCGTCTGGACTTTTTCCCCAGTCCAGTCTGCGAGGAATGAAGTCTTGTGTCTTTTCCTGCCACCAACGTCCTGGTCACCTCAGTTCTAACTCGCTTGAGTGTTCATATGATCCAGGAGATCCACCGCATCCAAATTCTTCTCAGTTCATTTAGACTACATCACCATCATCCATGTGTGGTCCTCTCTTCCACAAAGCAACAATCCACATCAGGTCGCCGGCTCCAAAAGGAAAAGTGATCGTACAGAGAAAACTACCAGACAGCATTTCTGCAAATAAAGATTACTGATGGGAGATCTGCGGGCCCGTTTTAATGATCCTAGATTGGCTTCATCAAATGAGTACCGAGGGGGTAAAAAAGGCAACCCGTTTGTTGCTCTTAAAGGAATTCACGACATATCCTTAGTGTCATCTAGAATAAAGAGAAATGTCGATAAAAAGCAGCGCTCTTATTTCTGCTCCGCTTGTCCTCCGATGAGCTGAGTCTGAGAGGAAGGCTGTAATGAGCGCACCTTGTAAAGCTCAGCCTATGCCTATTAAGAAACATGTGACGTCATTGCCACGACAAACCTATGAGCAGCCTTTGTTTCACTCTTCTACGTGTACTTTAGTATATGGAAATGAAGGATAAACACAAGCTTTATTGAAAATAAGATAAAATGAAAATGAGCACAACAAAATAACACAACATCAAGTGGGTTGACATAATGATTGCATCAAAAGGCTAAAGCTATAAATATGAGCAGAACTCTCAGCTTTTAACTTGTAATATCAAACCAGCAATAACAATGTGCTGTTAAACATTTTTAAGACACCTTCTCTCACAGGAAAATCCCACTGTGAGTCAGTGATGATGTCATGAATTTCTTTCGGAAGGGTCCGACTGTAAGTAAGATTGAACCGGTGGCAGGTGACAAATTATCAGCAGGTCTATCCCTTCAGCAGAGCGAGGGGACACTTTTCACATAGATTAATGTTGTGGCCCAACATAATTCCTCATTTTATTGAAGGGACAAGGATCACTAATGGTTATTATCTGTGGCGATAGGCTGTCTTTTATAGATGTTATCGGATCATGTTGGTGCGCTGTGAAGGAAGATAACGCGTTTCCACACACATACTCCGGCTCTGTTAGTTTCTGATAGCTAATGTCCTGACCGTGGGGCCACTGTACAAATTAAAGACCTGAAATTGTTCATGTTTTCTAACCTCAAACAAGAACAAAAATCTGCAGCTGTTTAAGTTTGTGTCTCTTTTTTAACCCTAATTCCACTTCGGCCATTTTCTATGTGAAAATAAGACAAAATTGTAAGATACACATTTTCCATGGAATCTCTGTTTTTATAATGAATTTTTTATATATATTTGTTTCTTTGAAATTTTAGTTGAACAAAAGTGAGGCCTACTGTTTATTTAGATTATTCAGAATCAATCAAACCGGAGGCAAGAGGACAGCGATTCATTTGACTTCCTTTCTTAACATTCTTAAACATGCATTTCTTCTTGATCTTATTTATTAAATTTTTTTCATAAGACATGAACATCTTTGATCAATACAAAAGAAAAGCAAAAAAGTAACTACAGATGCAACAGAAAATTGTCAGACAACATAATTGGAACAAAGCTTCAAATATTTATTGCACACAAATTAGACTATTGTTCCATTCCTTCTTCACTTTTAAAAATCTTCTTAAACGGTTTTTTACACTACACCAGTGTAACACACAAAACTTCTCTGGTGAGTAATCTGACTTCAAGATGCTATTGCTAGGTTTGTATAGATTCTGACTGACTGATTCATTGATTGCTAGCTTTTTTTATTCATTCATTTATTTAATTATTCATTTATTCATTCTAAAGGAATTGCTTAATGAAAACTTTAAATTGTGATAATGTATTACAAGTTCTGAGCAAGCCTTGCAGCCGCAGTTGTTCCTGTTCCTGAATGTCACTTGAATGTGTTCCACATGGGAAAAGTGGCTCCTAATAAAGAAAATCTGTTGTGCATACAATCCCTAGTCGTGCAAGTCAAAATTTGTTGCTGTGAATTTGTTCATATTTTCTTTCTGGCTAATGGATCGGTTGAAATTTGACAAAGGCTGCCTGTTCAGCATGGGCCCGAAGTTTAAACTTCAGTGTAAATTTGAGTCAACTATTCATGTTTTTAGTATCTATGTTCTTGTTTGCCACTGGGACGGCAGGGGAGTGAACCTAATAAGTACAAAACACAGGAGAAGCATCTGATCTGAGACTACTAATAGTGTACAAACATTTCCTTTCTGTTCTGCGTGTGAACTGGCTGGAGCAGCTTGTGACAATGAAGAAGTCAGAGGGGAAAGCAGCAACCAAAGGTATTACAGGCTGTATGTGAATCTCCTTTGTGAGTTTTATTTTTCATTGAGAGGTGCTGATTAGAAGCCTGCCTGTTGGCCCCCAGCCCCACTTTCCCACACAGGAGGTGTCAGTGTAGCGCTGGAATCTGGCAGGGTTTGCACTGTTTGTTTTGGAATGAAAAGAGCATGTCATTAGTATTTGTTAATTGCAGCTAATTGGCCCTAACGAGATGAACAAGGCCACCCAGTGGGATCAGTCACACAAATAGTTTGTAGAAAACAAAATTAATTACTAGATGGTAATTAGAGTCAATTAAAACTGATTAGGCAGTAGTAGAATGGGAAAGTTATAGACAGTGGGAAAACACCTGGCAGCATACAATATGTACCGTGGGTCTGTCAGCTTATAGAGGCTCTTTGCTGTGAAGTGGGATTTTGTATGTTCAGCACTGCTCTAACATACTGTATGACACATATTGTTGACATGGCCAGTCTTATAAAGAGGAAAAAGTTTTTCTTTTTTTTTCAGTATCTTATTCAGCTATCATGTAGTTAACTAAAGAATGAATAGTATTGTAAAAAGAAAAGAAAAGAAAAGAAAAGAAAAGAGAAAAGAAAAGAAAAGAAAAGAAAAGAAAAGAAAAGAAAAGAAAAAAAAACATGCCCCTTTTAAAATTTCATACAGAACATAAAGACTTTGGATGTAATCTGTTAAAAACAAAAGATGATTTTTTTTATTGATCTTATACAACTTGTCCAGGGTGTTCTGTGCCTTTCTTCTAATAACTGCTGGATGGATGGACCATTAAATAAAAAAGGGAGGGAAATCCATTCTTGTGTCTTAATTTGTTATTGTCAGTCACCATTCAAGTTTAGACAAAAACAACAATGGCATTTTAGTGTGTTGTGTTATGAAGTGTTGGATATTAAATTCACCTTTGTTGGCATATAGAACGCCCCCAGTAGAGTGATATAATTAAAGAACAACACAGGCTACATCCTCTAAAATGACCAAAAAAAAATACCGAAGCCCTTTTAAATAGTTTGCATAACAAGCTTAATAACTCTACTAAATAAAGGTATTTTGTTTGTAGGGCAGTTGTGACAGACTGCAGTTAGCAGTTAAACCAAAAAAATCTATCGTAGAGAAGCTGTATTATGTGGTAATACCAATTTTAAATAAAGTTTAATATCCATTTCTGGCACACAAGTACACCATCTGCATCTTCTCTACTCTGAGCCAGCTGACCTCAAAGCCTTCATATTTTTTAAGATGAGAAGTAGAACAGCTTGCCGTGGCATTTGCAGTACAATGGACAACATGCAGCTGTTTGAATATACCATTGATTAAGCTGCTGTTTTAGTGGTGGGATAGAAATATAGGAAAAATGCAGTAGTACTCTATGTGCTAAAAAACAACTCTTTTTATTGAGTTTAACAGAAGCAGAATATGTACATCAAGACAGGACTTCCATCAGATACATATTGGTGGAGATACACGGGAATGCATAATATGAGAAGACGATAACCAGAGGGGTAGAAAGTCATCCTCATTGATAACTTCATGCTAAATTAACAAATCATAGTAGTAATTTTACCCAACATGGACATGCCTTCATCAGCCTTCATTGCCTCTTCCTCATTATATCAGTAACATCACAGACAAAAAGGCGATTGGTCCCCCAAACTAAGCTCATAAACTTCCTCAAATTTGGTACTGAGGTAATGTGAAAACTCCCATGCATAATTCCATGATGCAGTGTATATTTGTTCCTGTTCCATACTTTATTATTAAAAGATGGCAAAGCGACAGTGGTGTTGAATGCATAGAATGCTGGGGTTATGGCAGTGTCACATTGTTTGCACGCATGTGTTCGGCTGATAGCCGGAAACCTACAACCATTTCGGAGGAGTGAGAGTGATTGGCCTGAGGGGCTGCTCGTAGAGAGGACCCAAGGGACAGGGTGCCCACAGCTCTGCTGATGATGGTGATTGATGCAGGCACAATTCAGACAGCCCAGACGCTGCAGCAAATTAAAAGGCTATTTTGTAAAGTTGTAAAAGAGCAGGATTGCACAGGGGAGCTACGAGTCTCCACCACACCCCCTCCCCACACCCCTTGACTCTTCTGTCATACCATCAGCTTCTGTTTGGTTTCCTTGGTGTCATCAGGTCCCCAGGGAGGAGAGCTATCACAAGCCTTTCACGCTCACTCTTACTGGATACATAGCTGATGCAGCATTAGCACATATGGTCGTGGATGTGCCGCATGAGTGCAAATGACTACTCATTGAAACTAATGTTATATATTATCAGGTATGAATAGTATACTTAGAACAGTGTTCTTCACATTCTGCATATACTCTCTATGTTTCACCACTACCTCAAATTTCTTTCTGTTTGTTGAGTTCATTTTCTTGAGGCACCATTTAAATGTTATTCTATACAAAGACAGGGAAGAAAAACAGACTTTTACACTTATTCATCATGGGTCAATAGAATAGTATTAAATAGAAATATTTAAACATCACAGATATTCATTCAGTATGAATATCAAGTTATTATGGAAGTGAAATAAGAAATAATATTACTTGTTTTTGTGCCTTAGACCCTTATTTGTACGTGATTTACAAACCGTTCTTTCAAGGTTTGAGTGAAATTAACCTGCCTGACCTCAAGATGCACTCATCGCTGGGTGTTTGTCCTGCCTGGGAGCAGCGTGTGTGGGGAAGGCAGATAGACGGACTGACTGTGTCAGGCTGCACACTGAGCAGCGTTCGGGGAGGACGCCTCACATGCCTGAGGTCAAACCAGTGTCAAGTGGGGAGTGAGGCCAGCTGAGCTGCCTGGCCCGAGCATTGTGCTCATCAATGCAGCTGCTGTCAGTTATCATGAGTGTGGGGGTGCATGCTACTTAGATGGAAAGGAGTGTGCCTCCGTGTAAGTTTAAGGGAAGTGAATGGGAGACTGAGGGTGCTTGGGGGGCATATGGACTAACAAAAGGAAAATGGCTCTTCTCCAGGCAACATACGCCGTATCTCTGACAAACATTCTGCTCACCAGCAACTGTTTCTGTTTGTGTTTAGTATTCTGACAAAAGATCAAGATAATCACAGAGATGCAAATGGAATTCATCATTCTCATTCTGCTGGTTTGTGCTCTAGTCATCATAATCTTAAATGTTTCTGCTGTGATCCCAGTCAGGGGTAATGTATTTCAAGCTGTAGTGTGGAGGCTCAAATCCCAGACTAAGCAGCGACTGGGTAAGATATAATCAGCCCTTCTGCAGTAGGGTCACGACTCTCACTGGAATGGGCTGACTGGCCCATAGCAGCTCATCACCTGCTCCTATGCTGCCCAGTCCGGCCGCTGAATACTGACAAGGACCAGGGAGCCCACTGTATAAATCGATTGGTTCGCACATAGATATGTCCCACTAAACTGACACCAGGGTTTGGTAATGTGTACACTGTCAAGTCAATAGGAAAATATTAGCTAAACAGCTTAAAAGAGAGAGAGTGAACACAGACACTGCATGCATGAAAGGATGGATCTTGTGTCAGACACCCCAGTCTGTTTCCCTCGGTGCATCTGTCAGTCTCTGATCTCCGCGTTGTATGCAAGCAGGGGAGTCATAGATACTGCATTAGAATAAGAGGGGGCTGCAGGTGTGCCTCAGAGGCCTGATGCAGCCGCCCACCCTTGTCTTCTCAGCTGGGCCTTCTCATGCTCGCCCCTTTCATTCCTGCAGCTCAGCGCGACTGGGCTTGTCCCAATGCACTAAACAGATGGGCGTCTCACAAAGGGCCGTGCCTCTTCACAAGCTGGTGTACAACATGGCTGATTACACCTAAATACCAAACCCAGCATTGATACAGTGGCTCATGGTCACATTATGCAATGGGTGTGAAAGGCAGACAATCGAAAGAAATTAAAAGACAATTTAGGTTGGAACCTCTATATATTCTCAGCTGATATGGATGTGTATGCAATTTGCAAAAAACAATAAATTACATATTGTTTGTTTGTTTTGAACGATCTCTGTTAACACATTTATATTTTATGAAGTCTTACTTGACAACTATGGTGGCCCAGAAGTGTCATAGTATTACAAAGTCACAATACAATTAGCAACAACGCAACACAATGAACCGCAACAAAAGTGAGCAGTTGCAGCTTATTCTGCTGTTGCAGGTTTTGTATTCCTGTGGGCCACCGTAGAGAATAAATGGTAATCCTACTCAAGCAAATCCAAGTCTTGATAAAACTTTGGGAAAATTACAGCTATGTTTTGTATAACATAGGGTTTGTATTGAAACAAAAGCCAAAACAACATAACATTTAGTAACCAGCTTTGGTCTTGTGTGGGAAAAGAAGCACTAAAAGATACGGAGAGACAGTGAAATGCAAAAAACCCCAAAACAAAACAAAAAAAAAACTGAACAAAGTAGGGACAATGTTTTTTTATCATAAAAAATAGTAAATCAGAGAACTTCTAATCAATAATCAGTCAATCACGTCACCACTACTGTAACTCTGTAACTCTTCAGTATTTTATGGGTAAAATGAGAATGTATTCAGTGGGACTTGAATTCTAGCTGAAAGAGAGTTTATTTTACACAATTCTGATGATGTATAAAGGAATAATTGTATTTGTTAAGCATAAAGATACAGGACACAGCCACAAACCTACACACAGGTGCCTGATTTCCTGCAGGGGCCATACGCAAGCAAGTTTTCCCTGTCTGCAATATCGTTTTGTGTGTGTGTGTGTGTGTGTGTGTCTGTGTATGGACATCTATTTCTCATCTGACGCTGTACAGAAGAGATAGAGAGGAACAGAGAGATGGGAGAGACTACACGCCTGTAGCCAGACTATACACATTTTTCATCGACATTAAAAAACTAAATAAATAAAAAATCTGGGCTTCTTATCAGCAGCTGTGTCCTTTCCTTCCTCTCAGATTGCCCTCCCATCCCTGCCTGGCCTCCCAGATATGCTAATCACTATGTAAGAATATCCTGTTGGATAATTACCATGTATTACCCTGTGCTCATCTCCAGATTAATTCCTCATGTGCATAATCGCATTTGGGCTCCTTTTCCAATGCAATGTTAAATGTGAAATGTGGGTAAATACAATTTACTCTGGTTGAACATTATTGTTTGGAATGTGTTGGCAGCTCTTACCTCCAGGACATTGTCTGCAGACTAAGATGGCTGAATGAGGAGGATTATCTCCTCAGTCATAAACGGTCTTGCCTGCTGGATCTTAGAGAGATGTAATGCCACCACCCGAGGCTGTTCTCAATGGTTGATATCCTTGTATTACCTCCTCATGTTTTGTTGGTTTTCATTTGTGTACTGATCTCGGATAGTGAAACAGTACAAAATCCCTATAGTTATGATTAGATTATTATATTAAACTATAGTCAAACTATATTTTTGTTAACTATATTTTTGTTATTGTTGTTCACCACCAGATGTGCTTGAGATGCCAATTTTCTATTCGTTTTATCTTCACAAGAGATTTAGAGTTATATTTTCCAAGACATACAGACAAATTCAATGTGACATATGGTATTTGAAATGTGTGTTGTGTTGCTGCTGGGCTGATCAGTGCATTCTAGTCACATGATAATGCAACTGCTACCATCCCTTTACTAATAGCCCCTCCCAAATGTTTATATCTCATTTGAATATATTGAGTGGGCCATCTGTAATCCATTTGTCTATATCAAAAAGCAGTTAGATTTGCCCTCACCTCCCACTGGCCCAGCCTCCATCCAAGTCGATACGTGCAAATCAAGAGAGGATTGCACTCAATTGCCAGTTTGGGTAAGAGAAAAGCGATGCATTTGAATATAGCAGTTCTGCAACATGATTGTTAGATAATTTAAACAATAGAGGAATAGTTCAGGAGAGGCAATGATTTAACTGTATAATTACTGCGAAAGTGTGTTAAAGTGTTAAAGATATCCAAAAGTGATTCTGAACATTAAAATAAGACACATTTATACATGTAACTGAATCTAATTTTATCTAATTTTAACACTCTTTATCACTGTCTTCCATCTGTGTTGCTTCAGGTTGTTTGATTCTGCAACAGGCTCTGTACACCTGATACAGAAAGCTATTTTAATGCGATCTCCAGACAACTGACGTCTACGTCTCTGTCTGCAGTCCTTAAAGTAAAGTCCTGTTGTGGCAGTTGCACACATGACCCTTATGAGCAAACCATAAAAGCACTATTACAAGAGTAATGACCAAATTTAACAGTTTGCTTCAGCACACCTGGGTTCCAGGCAAGGTCTGTATATTTCCTCTGACAGTCTCAACATCTTGGCGCAGCCAAGCAGAACGTAACTGGCAAGGTCAATATCCCTGGAGAGCAGGGAGGAGTAGTTTAAGGATGTGCTGCATTAGAGGGTTCTTATTTGTGGCCGTATAAAGGCTCAGGCACTCAGAGAAGAGGGCAGGGAAAAGAGCTCTCTGTTAGACTCAACAGTACACATCCAAGACTGCAGCTTTAATAAAGTGACTGAAAATTATTAGTGTAACTGTGAATGTCTATATATAGGTATATATAGGTATATATACATATATATATATATATATATATGTGTGTGTGTGTGTGTGTGTGTGTGTGTGTGCATGTGTGTCTGTATATATTATTATTTGTGTACTTGTGTCCCTCTCTGGGATGCAAATGCAAAAGTGCTCCAGAGGGGCAATAGATGGTGAGAATCAGGGGAAGAGCACTGAGAAAAGTGCTAATGGGCCGACATGGTAGAACAGCTGATCACATCTCTGAGTGTCATTCCAGCTCTGTGCTTCATGCCCCCTTGATTATAACATATGTTCATGTAAAACACCGCTCTGATACTTTCAGGAATATTTATTCAAACAAACAATACCCTTTAGGCTTCAGGCTAAGTCCCACATAACTGTTGTAGACCTTAACTTTTCAATGCAGCACCAAGAAGGAAATGACAGAGCAGATCTGGGAATCTGGGAATAACACAAGAGTTGATCTCTCACCCCCTAAAAATCCTTACAATCTCTTTCTGCACATGATATAAATATGTTTAATATGTAATAATGATAATGTCAGACTTTCACTTTTAACAATTGGAAATATGGAATTATTGATTTAATACTCTCTACAGAGGACTGTTTGTCATTGTCTGTGTAAATATAATTAACTTCTTTTTTTATTTTTATTTTTCTATTTTTTGGTCTGTTCTCTGTTTATATAAAACATCACATTTATTGCTTTGTCTCTACTTATTTAGACAAATCCCCTTTTTCATAACCCAGCTCTGTTTTCAAAGTGAGCACATTTTTTTGTGAATCTTTCATATTCATCAGATTTGGCACAGTCATAAAGAAAAAGGTCTGCAGTATAAGAAGTATGATCTAATCTGTCACAGTAGATTCAAAGGTACGTTTAAGCCTCTTGCTTACATATGCAGATGTAAAGTAACACACACCATGTCAATAATGCTATTTAAAGGCAATTGATCAGTTGGAAGCCCCAGATACCCAAGAGACAAAAGTGAGAATTAAAGGGAGAGACAGGACGATGGAGTGAGAATTTCCTCCTCACATCTGACCCCAGACCTGTGAACAGCTCCTCACAAAGCCTTGCTGCATGATGCTCTACTCGCTGGAGTAGCTGGCTGAGAAATAAAAGAAGCTTGTCACTCTGTTGGATCCAATTTGGGTCAATCCACTTTTTTGGCATTTTTTCTGAGACGTAAGGATTCCAGGTCCCTTCGTTTTCCTGTTCAAGCATGTGTAAGTGATCAACCAGCCCAAGGTATTCCTCCAAAATGCTTTTGGATTTTCCAAGTGTGCAAAAAAAAAGAAAAAAAAAAGAAAACAGCTTTGGTGGTTTTTGTTTGTTTGTTGTTTGTGAGTTTCTTATTTTTTTCAAAAGAAACAGGAAGATCAATGACCATCATCTGTTGTTGAAAACACAATCATGTCTGTGTGGCTCTTATCCCCTGAGTGGAGAAGAAACAATAACAGAATCCATCTATTTCAGGATCACAGCAGATTTGAAAAGGAAACCTTTTCTTGAGGTGTTTGGGTTGGATCTTCTGTGCTGTCTTGTGTATTGATTTTATCTTCCTCTGTTTCTTCAAGAGTGTGGCCTCTTTGGCACAGAGAGGAGGCAAATCACTCAATCATGGTGGCTCAGTCTTCCCTCTGAGGAAACGTCAACCTGCTGTTCCTACTATGAGCAAGGTTATTTTAAAATATTATGGTGGATTTTAGTCTTTAAAAGCTTGTAAAACTGAAAGAATCTGAATTAAATGCATCCTATTGCTGTAGCACAGGAATGATTGTACTAAAGATTGTACTAAAAAATTAATTCATTTCACCAAACCAATCAGTTTGTCATTAATATAATTTCTATCATACCTAAAATATCTTTTAATTCCATTTCTAGATTTAAAAAAAAACTTTTCTACATATGTTATGTTTGCTTTGATTTTATTCGTTAAGGTGTGTTATGCAGTGATACAATCCAGGACTCAATTCTTTTTCTGTCTGAGCTCCATATGATCTATGATCATCATGATATGATTCCCTAAAGTTTAAATATCATGTGAATTTGGAAATGATCCTCCTTGTAAAAGATCTCTTATTCTTTTCATTTACAGATTTATCCAAAAGTACAGTTGATGTGATTCATTTTGGCCACAAACAGACGTCCCTGATGATAAGGTATGGATAAACAATTATTTACCATTCACCATACTTCAGATCAGATGCCGCTGTTTAGTAAATTTTGCCTCTAAATCTAAATGGGCTCTCTTTTTTAATGAATTCTGTTTGTCCAGAGTCACTTATGACAAATTTGTGTGTCATAGTTGAAATGTCAGTTCAGCAGAAAAATCAATTCCCCAGACAGAACAACATCATCAGATCACCGACACTGAAGCAATAAGCAAGCAGCATGTTGCTTTTGTAGATGCTGGACCTAGAACTGGTGTGGTGGTTGGTGGCTCAATGAAAAAAGTTTGCTGGTTTGAACCTTAGCTGGGGCCTTTCTGTGTGCAATTTGTATGTTCTCTCTGGTTACACTGGGTTCCTCTAGCTGTCCAAAATGTTACATTAAGCTATGTCTCTAAACTCTTCCTGGGCATGAGTGGTTTTCTTTTTGCAATGGACTTGACTCAGCCTCTCTCTCTACCCTCTGGCCGCCTCTGGAATAGACTCAAGCCCCACAGTGGCCTGGCATCAGAATATACGGGTATATATACAGTAAAAGATGAATAGTGTCATACATTAATGCGGAAAAATAGATAATATATGTTAAAATAGAATGAAAATCTAGATCAGCTGATCAACCGTTACATGCATACCAGAAAGAGAAATATAGTCGATATCTCCGGAGCTCATCATAATGTGTTAGCTTATTATTTTTGGAGCTTGGTAGCAACTGAGCTGATGATGTGACGAGCAACGCTTGTGAATTTTCTCTAGCTCCATGTGTTCTAATTCACACAACAGGAATGTCCAGTTCTGGTCTTCAAAGACCACTGTCCTGCAAGTTTGCAGTTAACAGTCTTAAATAGCACCAATTAGATTAGACTAGATTATATTAGCCTTTTTTGTCATTAAATACAGTACAATGAAATTTAAAAAGCCCCATAAATGTGAAACACAATTTCTATGATAATAACACCCAGTAATATAAAACTGAGAATAAATAACATAGAAAAAAAATAAACAATGGACATATTAAAAACCATCTGAAGTGGCTAGTGTAGGTGGTGTAGTAGTTATTGCAAATAATTTGAGAAGTTAAATTTAGTGCAGTCCCCAATTCAGTATGGGGACAGTCTTGGGAAATTAACTGCCCCTGAGTCTGTTTGTTCTGGCTTTGATGGACCTAAAACGCCTGCCAGAAGGCAACACACTGAAAAGATGGAAACCAGGGTGGGTGGTGTCCTTTAAAATGCTTCTGTGTCTGCTGAGGCATCAGGAGTTGTAGACAGAGGTCAGGGAGATGATCTTTTGAGCAGTGTTTGTTACCCTTTGCAGTCTCTTCCTGTCAGCCTCATGCATCCAGCGTACCAAATTGTCATGGCTTGCGCCAGCAGACTCAGTGGTGGAACAGGGGAAGTTTACCAGCAGTTGTGTGTGGAACTGCTCGTTTCTGAACAACCTGAGAAAATGCAGCCACTGCTGGGGCTTCTTGACCAGTGCTATGTTATAAATAACATTTTCTATCAAGAAGAACTTACAAGAAAAATGAGGAGGATACAGCTCAGAACTGTTTCAGTTGGAGCAGATGTAAATTGTAAAAGTCTAAAATACATTATATTTTACAAAGCCACATCTGTGGATGTCATCTTTGCATGTGGCATGCTCTTGCGCTCTCACAGCCATGGGCACATGCTCCTTAAATGCATTTCCTGTGGCTTGCTCCTGTCTGCATGAATCTGTTACCTGTGGAGTCAGTTGGGAGGACAGTTTCCTCGGAGACAATTAACAATTCAACATCTGAGGTGAAGAGATGTTCCTTCTCAGAAGAATTACATAGTCTGTTGAAAACAAACACTACAGTGTTTTCCATCTGCTGACTCTGAAAAAAAAAATCCTTAAAATAAATAAATCTGTTTTCAATTTTTGCACTTTTTCTGTAAACTTTGTCAAAAAAATGTATTTATAGATATTGCATCATTTATACATTTAGTGGAATCAAATTTTAAGCATAAAAGTATTCAGTTAAACCAAAAAGTTTTATCTAGTTCTCTCTTTTGTTGTATTTAAAAACTCCTTAGATTATTCATTATCCAGTTGAATAGAGAACAGATTTTTTTAAAATTCTATGTAGTCGCTGTCTTAATGAAGCTGATCAATTTTGTGTTGTTTAACAAACAGCCTCAATGTTAAGTGCAGCAAAAAGGCGTACATTTTCAACAAAGATCTAATTGTTTAAATCACAAACTATAGGGCTTTCCCCGTGATTGCATTTTAGATTTCTTTCAGCCCTTTCAAGTGGGCAAGTTGTTTCCTCAAGAGGTGACAAGCATCGACTTCAAGTGAAGAATAAATCAACCTGTGGAGGATATGGAGCATTAATGAGCTGAGGGACGTGCTACAGAAAGATGGAAAATGAGAACTGGGACCATCTGTCAGCAGTTGTGATGAATGGAAATGGACCACTCTTCTTCGCTGGTACTCTAGCTTTCCCCACCACCTTGGATGACATTTTTCTCATCAGTCATGTTTTGCACATTTGTAGCAAATAACTCCATCAGACTTTGCCAGCACCTGTCTGTCCAACAAAGAGAAAGCTTGACGTCTCACAGACAGCTGAATGACAAGCAGGAGAAAACCAACCAGTGGTAGCAGTGGGTGAGAAAAAAAAGGAAGGGAGAAAAAAAATGAAGGATACGAAAAGCCAGGGACTACTTTGAACATAAATTCCCCTGGGTAAAGACGTATCAGTCAATCTGGGGCTAATTCATGTCGGAGCGTGTATGCTATCTCCTTGTGAGGCCAGCAGAAGGCTGATAAAATTCAAGTGGAATTGAAGTTTGTTGCACAAGTGGATGGATACAACAGCCCTGATGAGAACAGGAATAATATTGTGATGCTCATTAATATACATTGAAGCTGAACTGAGTAAGGTCCTATTTCTATTTCTTATTCCCATTTCCAATTTCTCAGTAACAAGTTCAATGCCTGCTAGTCTGCAGACTGATGACTATAAATAAAGAATAAACAGACTCATGACTGGACTTTTATGCAGTTACATAAACACTTATTTCACTGTTCATTTTTCACTGCTTTACTTTTTTTCACTAATCATACCTGGCATGCTATGTATGTTAACGTATATACTCAGACACACTTCCTCAGTACTAAGTTCAGTTTACAGTTTACTAGAGTTAGTCATTTTACTTAACTATTTAACTTGTTTTCTTTATTTCTAATTGTTAATTTATCCCTTCTAGTTGTCTATTCACTGCAGTTGCGCTGCAAATTTCCCTACTGTGGAACAAATAAAGGTTTTCTGAATCTGAATCTGAATCTACTGTAAAAAGTGGCACAGTTAGATATACCTTCCATTTGGCTGAAAAAAACATCATCTATTGATTCCAAATTTGAAATCTCAGTTCCAGCTAAAATAGATAAGTATGTTTTCTTAACATGATCCCATTTTTCAGATTCAAGATATATGTAGAATTCTTCTGGAAACACTAAATAAAAGTGATATGAAATTAAACAGAAAAACATGAAGGAACCAGAGAGTTCGTGGAGGAGCCATCGTTATTGTCCGTCGCAGTGGGCAGATTCAAAAACAGAGCAGATGGTGACGTTGGGGCTCTGTGTCGAGTGCATAATGTGCCCTTGGGCCTGGGGAAGCAATGTCTAAATTAATATGATTTGTCCACCTTTGATATTTAAGAGGATTAAACCTTATACTCAAACACATGGTTGTGAATGGACTTAGATGAAAAGTGACACAGAACAGAATAGAATTAGAGGCTCCTGAAGGACTTCTTCATTCATTGTTAACTTCTGGCCTAATCCCTATTAGGATGTACAGGTCTAAGGGAGCTGGCCGTGGCTAAGGAGACATGTGCCCCCATTGTGTGCCTGATGGTTAATTGTGCCGTCATGGCAGGAGGAGGAGAAAGCAAATGAAAAGGGAATAAGGGATCAAGAAAATGCATAAAGCCCCCCTGCCTTTTATGGGTGTTACTCAGTCTGGCTGAGCTCTGATCCTCTGTGGAGTCAGAGTACGAAATGCAGAGCACAATCATTGGCTCCCTGCATGTGCATATGAGGTATATCACGGATGTGTACACACACATAAATTGGAAAACTGCATGCAGGCTCACTAAGGAAGAATGGAAAGTGCTACGGAAACGTCAGTGAAACAGTCACCAAAGAAGACTGATTTCATTCTTCAGAACTGTCTGATTTTCTGCCTTGTCTCAACACATCAGCATCTTCCACGTGTTTGTGAACATACACAATAAGGTTTAGAATGTATTTCATGTCATGCATGCAATTATTTATTACTATGCAAATGGCCATGCAGAAATTCTTTGTGTTTTATTTGAGAGGCAGATGATAAAAAGATCAGAAACATTTTCCACAGCCTGGACAAAACTCTCTGTTTGTCAGCAGTAGACAACTGTACATAAAAATGAACTTTTTAAAAAGAAAAGTTTGGGGTTGTTTTCTATTTCGCATTGTAGCTCAACTGGTTGAGTGGCCAGTCCATATAGCGGCTGCACCTCGCTACAGATCCTCAGTGTAGCCAGCCCAGGGTCAAATCCTGGCCTTTAGCTCTTTGGTGCAAGGCATTCCCTCCTCTCTCTGACCCCTTTTCCTATCCAGCTGCTATCAAATATAGGCATATAGAGTCACATATCCTTAAAAAAACATTAAAGGACCATGTGCAGTTACATTATTTGTGAAAAAGTAAAAACATGGCAGCACTAGATTTAGCATTTAGTTAATTTCCTTGTGTCCTTAACACAAATAAACAAGTAAGGGACAGTAATTTAAAAACACTTGTGATCATGGCAGAACTCAAACTTAGCTCTTCCACTTGGCAGTCATGCAATGTCTTGAATTTAGTCTTAAGACTGGATTCATAGATGAATTAAGCGTACTCTGGACGCTAAATATTCAAAGATAATACTGTGTAATTCTAAAACATGTAGAAATTGTATAATATATCATATTGAAGTACTTTACCTTGCATGGGATTCCCTATGCAACGGGGGGTTAAATAATGTCGGTATGGCTAAAACCTACACTCTTAGAAGAGATGTGTGTAATTTTTTTAACACATCTCTTATAAGAGTGAATCCTGTTAAAAAACAATATTTTTGATACTGGGTGTGGCTTTCAAATGGAGCGTTGACAAATCTAGGTGCGGCTTATGTGCATAGACTGGAGGGGGCGGGCACTGCTTTTAAATCTTGCTAGTTCTGATCAATAGAGATCAATAGAAAAATTCTGAAATATCTGTAGCTACATTGAACAATAATATTGTATTACTTTAATTGGTTGCCTCATCCACATGACTGCTAAGTTTTATGATATTTCTCATCTCTCTGTTAACAAACATGCATTCAATTGTTTTTTTTTGTAAAACAAACAAACAAAAAACTCTTAGTTTAATCTCTGTGTTATCTGAAAGTTTGGGTGTCATGTTTTGCATATACAGTAGGTCAGGACATTATAACTCCTGCTCTCTGCACAATCATCATCATGTGCTTCTATCTGAAGTCGAAGTTCACTGGTCTGACCCCAGCATGCTAAGAGACATGTTGTAGCAATGTTTGCATGTAAATTAAGAGTTGCTCAATTCAAGTGCCATTGAGAGGCATCTAATCTATCTGAAACATGCCTGGCAGAGCAGCTCAGTGCTGCCCATTCAAAGCAGAGAGCATGTGGGAGTGGTGTTCACAGCACAGGGGTCAACATCAGTGCTAATTCAAAGAGGAGCACTTGCAGAAAAAGAAATTAAGTATCCTGCTACCACTTTAAATGTATGCTTTTCAAATTTTTCAGAAAGTGTCTTTTCACATATTACACTCTGAATATTTTTGTTCTATTAAAAATAGCAGTCATTTATTTCTTTTCTCATTTATGTTTGCTCTCATAATGCATTCTTCAAATAGAGAAATACAAAGGAAGGCCCCGGCCTTGAACTTTATGAAGGGGACTAACGTTTTAATTTCTGATGACCTTAGTTAACACTTCAAAACAAAATATGCATAAACTGGCATATTAAAATTCTGAATAAATACCACTGTGATGTCTGTCCCATACTGTTAAAACCTACTTAAGACATGCTATGTGAAGTATTTGAGTAACAAGTTGGGTTGTATTCAGACAATAAAGATTAGCTGCAATAATTACAACAGAAAAAAACACCTGCTTTCATAAAAAAATTCTTTTAAATTGATTCAAATATAAAAATTCTAGATATCATCTTACTACTAACATTTGGAATGGAAAGTAAACAGGGTAAAAACAACAAAAACATTAAATTTTATTCAGTTATAATGTCTGCAATGTGCTAATAGACCAAACAGTGTCTAGTACTAACAGCAATGTCTTGGTAATTACCAAGCTTGACACTCACCATGAAGATGTAATAAACTTATGAGTTGATATATATTGAGCTTGTCATGCTTGTTTATTTACTCATTATTTCAGGCAAACTTTGTCTATTTAATATGAAATGGAGGTTAAAAAATGCTCCATCAACTTAAGACTATTTTAAATTCATGTGAATTGAAATATGAATTTAATGATGCTAAAATACATTCATAAACAAGAAAACTGAGACTTAAAACCTTTACTCGCCATAAATTACTTTAGCAACACTCTTGAAATAATCAGTTTGCATCTTCCTGGTTCATTTTTTTCCATCTTATAGTTTTGTCAGAGAGAATGATTTGTCCTGCTTGTTGTTTACAAACACAGTATTGGGGTCACTGTATGCTTTAAGCCAAGTCAAACAACATTTCAGCCACAGCTTTTGTTCAGCAGCCATTACAAGTTGAAATGAGAGATATTGTTGCTGCCATTTAATATACTGTATCTTAAAAAAAATAAGTGGCATAATTGTAGTGGTTAGAGCAAATTATGACACTTGGAGTTGTGGGTAATTCTCTGTAAACTGCCATTAGAGGAGGCTTTCTGCACCGCACAGTGAGCAGGTGGAGAGACAGCCAGCTTTAGCCTCAACAATCTACCATAATAACCCTTCCATTTAAGATCCTACATCCCCCATCACCCATTCTTCCATGTGATTGAAGTACTTTGACAGCTTCAGTGTACTTATCTTCTTATATCAGAGACATTATTTATGTTTAATCTTTGTAGTGTGGGATTTTAAATGTTTTTTTAAACAATTCTAAAGAACCATCTTCAGCAGGAAATAATGCAAAATCATTATGTAAAGTTGTTAAACGAATTGAGGTGATTTAAGTCTTTATTTTCAAAGTGTAAAAAAGTCAAGATAGTTTCCTCAAAACCTATTTTTCATATTTGGTGTAGATTTTACATCTGCTGAAAGAACAAGCCTTTTTAAGCAAACAGTAGCTCTATGCATGGACTGAATAATGTTATAAGATGAATTTCTATGTAATTAATATCAAGAGTTCATCATTTCAAGAGTCTTCTAATTTTATGGTCACTCATCTTGGGTTTGGTACAATTACAAAAATTACAGAAGCAAATTGACGCTCTGTCCTCAGGAAGGAAAAAGTATGAAATGTGACTGTCGGGCAGATAAACATTTCCTCTCAACCCTCATCCATGTGTAGAGTGGACAGAGGGCTTTCTGAGGTTGTGAACTCTGGCTGGACCTGACGTAGTGATATTCATTACTCTGCTGATGATAACTGATGTGGTAATGATCCACTTATGTCAGCCATGGAAGCGCCCTTCTTAATCAATGCAGGAAATGCTTTCACTGCTGGAATTTAAATTATAGTACTCTAAAAGAAGTTGTCAGTGTGACCAGTACTTCAACAGTTATAGTTTTCATGTTAGGATTTTATTTGAGTTTATAATCGGTGTAAACAACACACGAGAATGTCAGTTGTGTTTTGTTTATCCAAAAAGAATCCCGCCATGCACTGGATCACTGTTGTTTACATGTGTGTCTGTGTGGAATATGCTGCCCACTAGCATCTAAAGCCATTCATCATCTCTGGGATTTAATTCAACATATCTGCCTCCAGGTGCTTTCATCTTGATAAAGATTTGATTCACATGTTGCACATGCACGGTGTAAACATGCCTTTACACTGTTTTGTTTTTTTAATTTATTTTTGGGTCAGAAGGAAATTTTGTTTGTAAGACAACACAAAACACATATAAGCATAAATGAGTCGTTCAGAGGGCGAAACAAAAGGTTCTGCATAATGTGTAGTAAAATCTTGTTTCTGTCAACATAAAAAGCTTGTTTGCTTCTCTTGGTTTTTTTCTGTTAAATTTAATTTTAATAATCAATTATTTTTCTTAAAACTTGTCATATGGCTGTCAACCTCATGTAAAACAGATAATGCACATCCAAATCTTCATTCAGGGTCATTCAAAAATGCACGGCAGCCTTAAAGAAACTGTCTTAGTCAATCGCTGTAGGGATTGACTGACAACATTTCCTGAAACTCAAAAAATGTATTTACTGGCTTAAGAAGTTAGAGAGTGTCCGCCTGTTGAGTCTTACATTTGATACCCCTACAAGGTCATTTTTGCCATTACTTGCCATTTTAAAAGGTTTAGACATAACTGCATGGCTAGGATTAAGATTTAGAAATGAATTGATTGGAGAGAAAAAAAGAAATAAAACATCACAGTGACAATTTCTCATGACATCTATCCTATCTTCAAAAAACAAAAAAATTCTGCCTCATCCATCTTGTTCAATCAGCAACACTTATAGGGACAAACGCATTAGTTCATTAGTCTTACTAAGAATAATGGGGGAAATAAATTGGGCTGTTTGTGTCTTTCAGTACAGAAACAGAATTCTACTTTGTGACCTCTATTCCCTTTCAGCTGTTCTCTTCAGGGGTCACTACAGTGAATCATCTGCCTCAATCTAACCCTGTTCTCTACATCCTCTTTTTAAATCAACTGCATGCCCTCTCTCACTGACAATCTCCCTCTGTTCTTCCTCTTGGCCTCCTGCCTGGTATAGTCACAACCTCAATATCCTATTCACTATCCCTCCTGTGTACATGCCCAGACCATCTTAACTCCACCTCTCTGACTTTTTCCCAAAAACATCTACCAGAAAATGTGCTACCCCTCTTCACACGTTTCGTTTTGTAATTATTTCATATTTAACTGGAGACCAGAAATACATATCGAACTATAAGACAGAGGGTGGCTCAAACCTCCCAAGAAACTAAATAAAAATTAATATGAGTGTAATTTGGAAGTAATTACTGTTTGGGAATTGTTGTTAAAACAATAGTTTATAAGATTGTTAAAAGGATAATAAAGCATGCTTATTTATAATGCTGAACAATAATGTTTACTTGAAAAATATCAAAGTCCTTGTTGTCAAATCACTAAGAATAGGCTTCATGTGGTACAGATTAATAATTTATTACTATGTGTTATCATGCTCTTGTTAATCAATTTGAATTTAAGCTGCTATAGAGTGGAAAATACCTCAAGGTCTTGAAAACAAGACAGAGTATCAGCAAAAAAATCCTTTCCTCGGCATGGTTTGTAGCAAAAAGTCATGATCATGTACTCCCTGCAGCTCTATAACTCACAAGGGTTTGCTCAAATCAGTGGATATACTCCCTGGTTATAATGACATTCATAGTAAGATATCTAATAACTATGCTAATTATTAAACAAAAGAGAGCATTTTCCTCTGGTTAGGTTATCTTGGAAAGAACTGTGATATCTAGAGCAGTGTGGTGATCTGGGATGTAAAACCAGAGTAAAAAAAAGGCACTCAGAGTGAACTCAATGAGGGCCTCATGCTTTATCATTAGAGAAATACAGTCCATTACCCAAAGCTTAGAACACTGCAATTAACCCTGCAATCATTTATTTAGGCTCTATATGTACGGGCCACATAATTAATCCCCTCATATGCAGTTAAGCCAGCGGCTTCATCAACTAAGCCTGTCAAGAACTTAGTCTGCCTCATCTTATTGACCCCCACTTCCTTCTAGTCCTTTCATTCAGTCAGCTGAGGTTCATCCTCACTACAGAAAATCTACCCTGTGAGTGACCTATTGTTATAAAATACATTTAAGGCACTGGAAAAACTAATAAAAACTAAACAAACACACATATAAAACCAAAAATTTAGTCCAGAGATTTGCAAATTAATTCAACTTACTGTAATGCCCACACAGTATGGGCATTATGGGTAAGAAGTGAAACCAAGCGTATACTTAACTGGCCTCTTTGCAGACCAGGCAGTCATTGAAAGCATTGAGCACATTATGACACAATTACTATAAATCTTTTTCTTACTTTTCGTTGTTTTGTATTTTTGATACTGTAAGGCTGACATCAAATTCAAATTAGCATACAGGTTTTTGGTGTATGTTTTCCTTTTTTCTCAAATGAATTTTTTCAGTTTTATTATTTGATCTGAAGTCTTAGTATTTTTATGTATATAGTAAATCAAACTGAGCTGTAAGTGAATCCACAACGTAAACCATACTGTTTGAGTAGCTAGTCAGTGTAAAGTATAATGAATCAAACACCATGAAAAAAGCAAAAAAGTGGAAAAAAATATACATATAAATGGACAAGAAATTACTCATGAAATTAGCAGCTACTATAAAAATAACACAGTCATTAAGGGAGAAAAAGAGAATCAATAACCTTGAGTTAATTAATATGTAGACGCTGCTGTTTTTAATGGATCCTGCTTAATTTGTGCCTACTAGGCTGACACACATGCAGCACCATTTAACGGATGACTTGAGAACCACACATCTACAGTGTGAAAGTAACGATGGGAATGAATGAGTATCTACAAGTAAAGCCTTTATTTGGGATCATTATGAAATATTGTTAACAGGATGTCTTATGGAAGTCATTCAGGTGTGAGCTGCTGCTGCAGCAGACTGATTGGAGAGTTTAAAGACAGCACTGTGTCAACAACTTCAACCTTTATGTAGTGATCATTTATGTGTACTGAAGTTTTTCCTTTTCTTAAAAACAGAATCACCTTTTTTCAATGGGAAATTCTTTTCTGCACTTTTTGATATTTATCAAAATAGAAACAATGACTAATTATTTTGAAAAGCATTTCCTGTATAGTTATTAATCAAGACAATTTGAAATGTGGTCTTTTAGTCGCTCCTGGTTAACATATTAAGGAATGCATTAAAGTTTAATGTTTAATTATAAAAAAGATCACGTGAATTATTCATGCCGTACAATGATTGAAGTACTGGTTTTCTTCCAGATTTTAAAACAAAAATATTTCAATCTTTTTGTTTTTTGGGGGGCTATTTATTGATGATGAAAAAGAACTAAACAGTTAAGTTCAAGACTATAAAAAGGTTTTCTTGTCACTTTCAGAGGACATTTTGCCAAATCACAAAGTCACGGCAGCCCATACTGTATGCTAATGGTTTAATGTAGAGCTCTTGACAAATGAACTTTAACTGCAGATCAACAATGGAGTTATTAATATTTAATTAGCTACTCAGCGTGGTCAAGTTAAAGTGATTCCACCTTTTTGTAAATTTTTTTGCACACCATCACTAAAATTCATCCTATGCTTCAGAAGTTTGTATAACATTACAGTTTTTGTGATACATTATACATGATACACGTCATGATTTTGTAATACTGGATGAAAAAAATAGAACAGAATTGAAATAAATAGAATAGTTTCAGTAATTTCAGTTAAGCTGTAATTATTTGCTTTTATGAATGTTGTGTGATTTTTTTTTTTCAATGACTCTGAAAAAATGACCAGACAAATTGCTGTAAACAAGCTTTGTTAAGTTGCCATTGTTTGCATCTTTCATGGAACCAAATTAAGTCTTGTAACAACACACATTCCCAAATTCCAAAATCAGTAATGGCTTGTAATGATTATGCATCATTGTACTGTGCTGAAATGTAGGAAGGAGGAGTGAACACAGACTAAAATCGATATAAGCCACACAGTCTTCTGTTCCATAGCAGAAAGGGGATCTATTATGGTGAAATCATGATTTATGTCAGGTTGAGCAAGAGATGGAGGTACAAGCCAAT
>JAVQJG010170187.1:0-15528 GCA_036024015.1 Craterocephalus amniculus
AAAATCACCTTTTTTTTCATAAAATTAAATCTTTGTGTGAATTACAAGAAAAAATTAATAACTTATTTTCTCATAATATTAAGATTTTATTAAAATAATTTTTTCTCCAAAATTGCTACTTTATTCTTATTTAAGAATTTATTCTCATAAAATTACAACTTTATTCTATAAGTCCATGAAAAACATTTTTTCTTAACATGGCCCTAATACTCCGTCATTAATTTAATTAATAAGAACCTGCCTTAAACCGGTAAAATGTTAAATAGGTGGTTATCACTGATGCTGATGTGATCTGTGGGTTCTGGTTTCCTTTGCTTTTACCATTCATTAGGTCCTGGTTTCCTGTTTTATTTTGAAGAGTCGTTTGTCCCTGTGCATTCTCTCAGCTTTACTTCCTGTTCTCTGCTTCCTCTATTAAATGGTCACACCAGCTGCCTGTTCTGCAGCCAGTCCCTCTGACGTTTCAGCTGTTGGTTGAGTGTTTCTTCTTATAGACACAACACATATGACCATATAATCTCATCATTTCCAGTTTTGGTCTTGTACTCGTTTAGTTCCCAGTGTTTCCACCTCAGCAGTGTTTTCTGTTGAATTCAGTGATATTTAGTCACCTCCGTCCTCCTGCCTCGTCTCCACAGGTGGAATGATGAGGCTTTCAAAAACCTTTAATTGTTAATTTTCTATATAAAATATGTCATGCTTTATGATTTAAAGAGTGTTTATCTTCCCTGTGTGCAGCAAAGCATCAAACATAATTGTGTGGTTTCCACCAGAATTATTTTAGACCTCTGGTCCTCCAGCTTGAAAAGAGAAACCTATTTTCAAGTTTGTTTTTCTCTTGCTTCATACCCTTAGAATCGACTAACCACAACCTCCACGAGCAGCACAGAGATAATTCGAAACATTTATGCACCAGGGTAGACGTCATTGTTAAGTTTATCTTTTAATAAACCACAAAGGAAACATAAAGCAGAGGCGTGGCGGTTGGAGGAAGCGCTTTGTGACCTCAAGACTAATGTACACGACGGTGCCTTGCTGTAAACACTGTCCTCACCTAATGGTTGAGTTTAAGTTGGAGGAAAGTTACATTTTTTAAGTCCAGCAGTGTGCAAACGATGCATTAATCCAACCTAAATAAACCTCTTTCAGACATCTAGGTTGTTTAAAAATGTAAAGCAGAAAGAGCTGATTCAGGATGTCTAAACCCTCCGCCTTTCACCATCCGTCTCTGCAGGACAGCGTTTATACGGCCAGTCGCAACACGAAGATCCCGGTGCGGTGGACGGCTCCCGAGGCTGCACTTTACCAGCGTTTCTCCGTCAAATCCGACGTTTGGTCGTTCGGTGTTCTGCTGTATGAGATGATGTCGCGTGGCAAAATGCCCTACGAAGGTAAGGCCAGAATGTCCTCCTTCTTTTTTATATTTAACCCAAGAAACACCTAAAGCCGTAACAAATACACCAATCATCCTTCTAGGTTTTATTAATAAAAGGAAAATTCACAACAAAAGTCATCTTTTTGTTAAAAATACCACATTGTTCTCATTAAAACTTCAATAATGAGAAGTAAACCTGCAGTCTGGGAGCAAAGTGCTGTGAAGTGGAAACTACCCGGTCAATAAGAGCGTTATATGAGAGGAGAAGGATTTAAATTCTATGCGGGGTTTAACACTGAGCCAGAGAAAAGGAGCTCACGGCAGCCGTTTGGACCTGTTTGAGGCCTTTTTTGGTAAATTTCCTTGGATAGACTGATAAAAAACAGGAATTTAATTTGTCCAGTTCAGATTTGCACAGATTTCTCTGCATATGGAATCCAGATTATTCAATATTTTAACATAATGAAGGCAAACACAGCTCAGCTGGATATGTGTCACTTCCTGGTCAAACAAAAGCATTAACGGATAATTACAGTATTCCTGACAATAATACCATTAAAGTAGTTTTTTACTATACTATTTCTAGTGATATTTACTATTAGAACTACAGTATTGTGTAGTATACTGGGCTGGTGGCAGAGTGTGATGCTGCCGTTGTTTTCCACGAGCTGCCCATTTAAGCGTAAAGTATTCGATTAGAATAACAAACCATTGAGGCAAATTTCTGCCTCAAGTTTTATTTAATCTCCATGAACACACTTTTTATTTCAAGTCTTTCAAACACACACTGCCCCAAATACTCAGTGGTGTGTTAAATAGAGAATAATCAGACCTGAAAGTAGCCTCTCCTCTTTTTATTTGTCTATTATATTATTCATAAATTGTTTGTTATTTACAGTATATTTTAAAAGTATTTGTAAATTATGTTGACATTTTTTTATGTTTTTAGGTTCTTGATGAAAAAAAAAAAGTTATTTGCTTTATTGTTGAATTTTATGTATCATATTTTGACAAATAATTTCATACAAGCTTGCTTCTAAAAAAGCAACACGTCTGTAAAACGTTGGAACAGGAGCAACAAAAGGCTGTAAAAAGTTATTGGTACAAATCAAAAAACAACAAAATAGGTTAATAAACTGGTCAGTAACATGACTGGGTATAAAAGGAGAAGATCCCACCATCTACACTGTAAAATATGTAAAGATTCAGAGAATCAGAAAGAATCCCTGTGCGCATGGAACAAGGGCATCAGTAAAAACTGGATGTTGGTCATCTGAGGGTCCTTAATCACCGCTGCATTAAAAACAAAAATTATTCTCTTCTGGAAATAAAATATGGGTTTATGAGACATACAAATAACAATAAATATCAATAATAATCAGTTTTTATTTACGTTTTCTACAGCGTCTCAAGTTTTTGTAGGTACTTGGGGTTGTATTTTCAACATCTTACTTTTTAAATTAAATGAATGAAATAAAAAATAATTGACTCATTTGGAAAAGTTGACTGGAAACAGAGTCTCTCAGAGATGAACTGAAATTCATCAACCTGACTAATTACAAGTCTGATTAAGTAATATTATCTTTAATAATAATAAAACGTTACTCTTTAACTTGACAACCTTTTCTTTGTCCTTTCATGCCCCTTTAGGGAAAAGCAATAAGGAGGTATTGGATATTTTAGCGTCTGGATTTCGGCTGCCGTGTCCAACCCGCTGTCCTCAGAATATTTATCGCATCATGATGGACTGCTGGGCCGCTGAGCCCTCCAAAAGACCTTCTTTTCATGCACTGCACAGCCAGCTCGATGCAATATACGCCAGGATCTATTTCAAGACCATAGAGGTGTAGATGGAAGAAATCTCTGTAGGGGAGGGGGAGCGGAGTGGATAAAATCCATTTCTGCTGACAGAGGTGGAAGGACAGAGGGAAGAGAAATGGGAAGGAAAATATTCTCCCACAACACGGTGACATAAAGACAAATGTCGACCGACGTGGATGAAGAATGACGGGCTGCAGAGGAAACGTGCCAAATAAAAAAGGACAAATGAAGAATTTTTCCTATCAGGCTCAAAGAAAGACAGACAGACGGGCTGAAATCAGCCTGAGAGACGTGTAAATACACTCCTGTCTCAAAGACCTTCAGCACATTCACAGAACCAATTGTTCGTAATTTATACCATTTTTTTCTAAATAATAATCACTACTGTGCATGTTATGTTCATCAATGCACATTTTAAAATGTCACAAACTCACAAGCCAGAAAGACTTTTAATAACTTGCTTCTTATCTTCAAACCACTTTGGAGATTTTTTGTGCAATAATTAAATGCGCGTTGGGTTTGTAGAAACTCGGCTGCCGGGATACAGCGGAGGAAATGTCAGAGCGTTTGTCTACACTTAAAACATTTTGACGGCTGGTCGCTAGGATTTTTCTGTTACATATCTACAAGTTTTTTGAAACGGAGCTGCTTTTGTGAATGTTTTTCATCTGCGGGACTACTGGTCAAACTTGGATGGCCTCTTTCTTCTCAAAGTATCTTATCCTTAAATAATAACTACTGAATTCTGAGCAGCGACATTTGTACGTTAAGGATGAAGTATTTAAAGAAGAAAACCGCAACCAACGGCTACTTCCATGTAATTTATAGCATAAAAGTACTGTAGAAAATACTTGAAGCAAAACAAAATTGTAACATAACACTCAAAACTTTTGGATGTAGCTTAATTTTAGGGGTGTAAATCAGTTCAGCCATGACCAATTCAATGGGTAACAATTCAGTGTTGGGAAAAAAATCACAAAATGTGCCACAATCCGATTCAGTTCTGTTCAATTCATGCACCAGCTAGCTTAGTTTTAGCATTGGACATCACAAGTTGGATCATTGTGTGATACATCTATTCAATGGGTAACGATTCAGTGTTTGTTAATATCAAAAATTCTGCCACAATCCAGTTTCAATTCAGTTGGGTTCATGAGCTAGCTAGATTAGTTTTAGGGTGGTAAATCACAAGTTGAATCATTATGTGATATATCGATTCAATGGGCAACGATTCAATGTTTGTTAATAGCACAAATTCTGCTACAATCCAGTTTCAATTCAGTTGGGTTCAGTTGCTAACTAGCTTAGTTTTAGCACTGTAATTCACATATTTAATCACAATATGATATTTAAATTCAACAGATAACAATTACATTTTTGTATATATCATTAATTCCACCACAATCCATTTTCAGTTCAGGGATCCAATTCAATTGGATCTAATTGATTCAATCAGTAATGATCTTGAAATTCTTCTACAATATGATTTTAAATTCATTTTGATCAGGAGACAGTTACCATGAGTTTAGTGGCGTTAATCACAAGTATCAATCCAATGGGTAACGGTTCAGTGTTTTGCCTATGTCACAAATTCATGATTCAATTTAAACTCAATAAAAGAGCCAGATAAGCTAGTTTTATAAGCATACATCACAAGTTGATCACAATATAACAGATTGTCGATTCAATGGGTAACAATTTAATCTTTGTCTGTGTCACAAAATCCATCACATAACGATTTAACTTCAATTCAGGGGCTAGCTAGCCTGACTGGACGATATTTCCATGTTTGCTAGTGTCCCAAATTCTACCATCATACAACTTGAATTCAATTAGATTCAAGAGCCAGCTAGCCTAATTTTAGGAGTTTAACTCACAAGTTTGTTCACAATATAAGTTGTTGATTGAATCAATAATAATTCATTGTTTATTCAGACATATGCCGGAGGCAGCCATCACTATGAGGGAGTCTCAATCTCATAACACATTTTTCTAACCTAGTTCCAATTAATGTGGTACACTCTGACTTTATCCTGTTTATAAATCCCATATTTTAATATTAGTATTTTTCTCATCAATATTAAAAATGACATTTTGACTGTTAGAAACAAAAAAAATTCCACCTGTTATCCATCCTCGCATCGATCACTGATTTTGTAGTTACACCTCTGCCTGGATTCGCATGACAACCTGAAACAAGTGTAAACGGAAAAGCCTTTGCAAACATCCAAAAAGCTTGAAAATCCCATTTCTTTAAAAGCTGCACACGTCCAGAAATAAAAGACAGCAGTGTGTGTAAAAAGAAGTTTAGTTACCAGAAGTTATGTGCAATACGTTCTTGTAAATTTGCTGCATGTTGACTTGAAACTGACCCCTGTGAGGTCGGAAGACGTATTCAGTGCTGACCAACATTTTTTTTTCTCTCTTTGTAAAAATTGTCTCCTTTTCATAGTATTTATTGAGCTTCATCTAAACATTGTTGGAAAATGGCTGTTTGGCGCGCGTCCACTCTTTTTAAAAACAAAATATCTCCATGACAACAGCCACCGCTCTTTTTCTGCATCATCATGTTTGACTTTAACGTTTGCTTTGGCTTCACTTCCTAAACTCTATCTGCCCATTTTCTATCATTGCTCGAAATGAGCTGCTACACAACACAATTAGCTGCCAAGCAACACAATTAGCCGCTATGCTACACAATTAGCCACCACACAACACAATTAGCTGCTACGCAACACAATTAGCCGCCAAGCAACACAATTAGCTCCTTAACAACACAGTTAGCCACTACACAACACAATTAACTGCTACGCAACACAATAAGTCGCCAAGCAACACAATTAGCCGGTACACACACAATCAGTCGCTACACAACACAATTAGCTGCTACGCAACACAATTAGCCGCCAAGCAACACAATTAGCCACTATTCAACATAAAAATTTGCCAAGCAACATAATTAGCCTCTATGCAACACAATTAGCCGCCAAGCAACACAATTAGCCGCTATGCAACACAATTAGCTGTAACACACACAATCAGTCGCTACACAACACAATTAGCCGCCAAGCAACACAATTAGCCACTTTTCAACATAATTAGTGACCAAGCAACACAATTAGCTGCTAAGCAACAAAATTAGCCGCCAAGCAACACAATTAGCCACTACACAGCTATGCAACACAATTAGTCGCCAAGCAACACAATTAGCCGGTACACACACAATTAGTCGCTACACAACACAATTAGCTGCTACGCAACACAATTAGCCGCCAAGCAACACAATTAGGCGCTATGCAACACAATTAGCTGGTACACACACAATCAGTCGCTACACAACACAATTAGCCGCCAAGCAACACAATTAGCCGCTATTCAACATAATTAGTTGCCAAGCAACACAATGAGCCGCCAAGCAACACAATTAGCCGCCAAGCAACACAATTAGCCACAAAGCAACACAATTAGCCACACTATGCAACACAATTAGCTGCTATGCGACACAATTAGCCTGTGCACACACAATCAGTTGCTAGAAAGTCTCTCTGCACCAAGTATGTTTCAATATAGCGCTCTGAGTGATCATGTGACTAGAAAAGCGCTGTACAAGTACAGTCCATTCACAATTTACACAATAATTAGTTGCAACATAACTCAGTTAGCTGCAACAGAATTAGCCACTGCACACACATCGGCCACTACACAATTATCAGTTGATCAATTTTTAATTAACACAGTTGTACTGAGTTAACTATTGTGTTGTGTAGCAGTTAACTGTTTCTTTTTGTGTTGCATTTCATTGTGTTGTGTCTTTGGTATAGCTGTGATATTTCTGGGCTCAGTAATTTTCACAGGTCAGCATTCCCACTAACAGCTGCTTTGCTGCTGCTTTAGTGGTGCAGCAGTGAAAAACATCCCCCTTAAACAGTTTCTTGCACCCATTGTTGTTCAGGCTGTTTAAGCTTAAGATTCAAATCACAACAAAAATAAAGATGTTTTCCGTACGAACAGGTGAATTACTCAGCACTATTTTTAGCACTCCTCAGTTTCGTTGTTTGTCTTCATGTGGCATTACTCTTTACATTTTTTAAGAAAAAACAAAAGAAACTAAAAACTTTGTGAACTAGTCTGCCTGTTACGGCGACTAATGCAGGTTTTCTTACATGTTTACTTTACTTATTTATTTTACAGGGACATATTTAGAAAAAACATCTTACATCTGTTTATTGTCCATTCTGATCTTAGCGAAATCGCGACATCCAGTAGCTACTGGAAGAAATACCTGCTGCACCTTAGTCCGGTTCCAGTAGCAAGCGGCACAGATTCTGAGGCTTGATGGGACTAAAACAGCTACTGTGCAACACGAACTCTGCTCTGGCGCCACTCTCAGGACAAATTCTGCTGTTTTGTTTATTTAGTTTTTTTTTTTTCTTTTTTGGCCCCAAAGCAGCAAAATCAATTTTTTGTATTTCTTTTTAAATCCGTCCACTTCTTTGTGCTTTCTGGCTTTTATCTGTCTTATCGCATTTTTCAGTCGGTTCATTCTTACAGGGATTTATAAAGATTTAGCAACATGTTACATATCCAATACTTATTAATAATTGTCTCTAGAATATGTGTTTTTTTATCCTTGTGAGATGCATTTAATGGTTACTGACCCAGTGCTTAAAAAGCCATGGGCCACAGTGCCATGCGTGCAGGCCTTAAGTTATTAAAGCTCTTAATGGGCCAAAATAATGTCCAGTTACAACTAGAGTGCCTATGTTTACAACACAGACTGTATGAGCACCAAGCATGGAAAAAGGACGTTTCCTGGGGTAAAACAACGGGCACGGTGAATCAGCCATCAGCAGGATTTCTGCACATGAAATTGTAAAGCAATGTCGCAACTTGCAATGCAGTTTGAGAATAATGTAACTGCAGTCATTTATGCATGATGTTTGCTGCAGACGAAGCCAAGTTCAGGGAACTTGAGCCACAATCACCAAATCGTATATGTTTTGAGTTTGTACTTTTGCCTGTTTGTAATCGGGTCACGAACACTGGTAAATGCAAAGATTAAAGTATTTTAAGTATTGTTTTTGAAATGCATCTGTGCTTTTTACCATCTTCACATCTGAGTTCACGAAGGAATGTGAGGAATTTGACCTGAAACTAAATCTATGTTTGAATATTTAAATGTTGATCCGGTGATTTAAAGCTGCACCAGTGTTGGATTATCCAATTATCCATAAATGTTGCTATATATTGAGATATATATCGTATATCATGATTAAGGAAAAAGTAATTGAGATATGAAATTTGGTTCATATCGCCCAGCCCTTGTTTTGTATGAATGGCAAAGGCGATTTACCAACTGCATGTCTGTCTGTCTTCTGTATAAAACTGAAGAGACTGATTACCAGAGGTGTCAAAAGTATTCACGTTCGACACCTTTGGTAACATACTTCTGTAGAAGTTGAAGTATCGGCTCAAGCTTTTTACTTAAGTAAAAGTACTGGATTCAAAACTACTCAAACTATAAATTAAAAATAATGTTGAAAGAAAATGACAATATGGACAAAAGTCCAGGCAGCTTTTCTTGAAACATCAGTATTAACCCTTTCATGCGTAGTGTCCACAACAGTGGACACCTGTTTGACAGCTGTTTTCTAGTATATTCATGGTTGGGGATGGAAATTCTTTTACTTTTTCCACTTCAGGGGGCATCAGTAAGTCGTGCAGTACACTGTCACTGTAGATTATGTATAATTGTAATAGCTAAACTTTCTTTTGTAAAAGACAGGAAAAGACAAATGATACCGCCATATTTTTATAAAATATCTATAAGATAGAAATATGGGAAGCATATTTAATTAATCATTTTGAATAAACTATCGAAATTCATTACAAAGAAGAAATAATATTATTAAGAAATAATAGAGCATCACTGTATGTGTCTCTGGAAGTAAATTACTGTGTGCAAAAAACATGTCGCACTATTTCTTAATAATTCACGCCTCATAGGGTTAAAATGTTGATGTTGAAAAATGTGGGATGCCAGAGGTTCCTGTTCTTCAGCCACAAACGTCTCTGTAGCAGCTACATGTGTCGCTCCGTTTCTGCTGGTGAAGTTTGTTGTACGCTGATGTGAAGCCACAACGTTTCTCTGCCTCCCAGCTGTTATTTGGTTTCTGTTCTGTTCCGGTGAAATCAAACAAGCTAGTCAGGCCACTCAGGAATGATCTCGCCTGGATTGGGTAACTAATATGTTGGAACTGTAAACTGCTCATCCAGCCCCATTCATCTTGAAGAGAATTAATCAGGAAATGGGGTTATTTTTGTGTTTATTTTTGCTTTAATGATAACAATCTGGATTGAAAATGAGCCACAAAAATAGGAGGAACTGGGCCATTTTAAAAATGTAAGGAAGTACAGATAATTGGATAAAAATGTAAGAAGTAGAAGTAGAAAGTCATCTGAACAACAAAGTATCTGTACTTCACAGTACAGATACTTTGATTACATATTAAACAGCCTCATAATAAACCAGAACCTTGGTCTCTTCCAGTCAGAGGATAGGAGTATAAAGTGTATATTGTCCCTTATCTCTGGTTATACAACAGAATTGTTTTTTACTGGCTTCATCTTACAGATGAAATAAGGTAATAAAGAACATAAACTTCCCCTTCGTCTGCATATAAACCAGTAAATGTGGATAAATTAATTTCCCAGCAGCTGGATTTTTTTCCTTTTGCAGCAACTTTTTAAGTTTAATCTGTCTCTTTTCCATAATGAACCAAATTACAGAACATAATGAGTTGCAAAAACTGGATTAAGATGAAACGTCTGATGTGTAAAGATTATTTTAACTGGTTTGTCACCTGGGTCTGAATATCAGAGGTTAAATGTTAACAAAATACATAAAACATGCACATTGTAGTTATGAGACAATCCAAAATAATGCAAAGCATGTGGGGTGTGGCCTGCCGGGAACTAACTAACCTGCCTGGCCACACAGACGTCACTCCCATGGATCGTTTCTGACAAATACTCACGGTAAAATTACCGCATCATGTAGCTATTAGAGGTCGGAAAAGTACTGAAAAATAGTAATTCGGTAAAAAATAAGTAAAAGTATATTTGCTCTAATTCTTCTGAAATAAAATTATCAATTTAAAAATGTACTTGGGTAAAAGTAAACTAATTAAAAATTACAAATTACCTACGTCACAAAAACTACTCAGTTACAGTAACTTGAGTTAATGTATTTCGTTACTTTCCACCTCTGGTTATTAGGTGTGCATTCTTTCCATAAAACTCTTGACATGGTTTCATGGATGTTTGTCAAGCAGCACTGTGGTTTCCTAAAGCCTTGAACACACCATGACTGAGGCGCTTCCTCCAATCAGTGTAAAGAGCTTCAGCTGGTGGCGCGAGGCTCCTGATGGATGCTGCTGACTGGGCTCGCGCCGGAACTGGACCACCGAGCGCCAGCAAAGGGGCCAGCGAGCATCAGTGACCTTTTCATGAAACCAGTGCTTCCAGTCCCCTTAGGCCTCCCCTGTTCTCTCTGACTGGCTGAATCTGACGTTACCATGGCAACTCTGCTGCGTCATCAAGACTTAGGCCTACTATTTAGCAAAAGTTTTAATTGAATATTATTTTGACAATTATTGGTATTTTTCACTTTATTTATTAATAGTTGTTTTGTTTGTTTGTTTGTAGTTGTTTGTAAATGTTTTATTCTTATCCATTTTATTTTTCATACATATTTTATATGTACGAAAATATATCTTAGTTTCATACATGTGCATACATGCAGTTACTATGAGTGTTTGTGAGTATGCTGTGTGAGATCTTTGTTTTTGTTTCTTTACTTTGGAGGATTTGATGGATAAAGGGGGGTTGCTATATTGTTTTTTTTATGTAAAGCTCTTAAAGTTAAATTTTGTGCATGAAAAGTGCTCTATAAATTAAGTTTGATGCAGTTTAGACATTTAGCTAGAGTTAAGATACTGAACAATATTTTTAAATTAATTTTTAAAGGTTTTTTTAAGAGGATATAAACGTGATTGAACCATCAGATGTGACAAATGCGCACATAAAACTTGATCTGGTTTATAAAACCGCAGGATCATCCGGAGTTGATAGAGAAATATCGCTGCCTCTGATTCCCCCATTTTTTAAAACTGATAATCTGTCTTTGTTTTCTTAAATCTCGCAGCTGCTAAGAAACAAAATGAACAAAATGTGCTAACTTCTTGCAAAATGAACCAATGCGCGTATAACTGCGGCAATCCTGAGTTCCTGTTTGACGGTTTGCACACATCAGTGGGTTGCAGCGCCTCGGACGTCTGAAGCTGCTGACAGACAAACAAACTCCCAGATTTCCCCACAGAGACACCTTGGCCATCAGGGCGCGCGGGGGCCAGGTGCTCCTCTGCACGTGCACGAAGCTCTGGCAGACCTCAGAGGCGGAGTTTTTATTTGCAGGCATTAAGGAAGTTATCATCTGAGCTCCGCGTCACGCTGAACGGGACTTGAATCGTGGTTGTGGGGGACTGACCGCGGATTCTTGCCCTCCGTTCTCTCCACCTGTCCCCGCAGGTGAAGCGGGTCGGTAGAGCTCACGCGCTCGCGGCTCGTTCCAATGGGTGAGTGTCTGAGGAGCGCCTGCCCGTGTCTGGAACCGCTGTGGCGGAGGATTTTCCAGGAGAAAAAGTCCGCTCCGAGGGATGGAGGAGACGGAGACGGTGGCGGTGAGGAGAGACCACCGAGTCCGCCCCCACCGCCGCCCCCCCAGAACCAGCCCGAGGGGACCGCAGTGTACGCGGCCATGTGGTCGTTCGAGGCCCGGCACCCGGACGAGCTGTCCTTCCAAGAGGGGGACCTGTTCAACGTGGTCAGCCGCAGGGGGGACTGGTGGACCGCGAGGAGGATCGACGGGAACGGGCGCGTGCTGGACACCGGGATCGTGCCTCACAACTACCTGGTCAGAGCGGAGTGTCTGCAAACGCAGCCGTGAGTAGCGCACTTTTACGCACATTTTCCAAAATCTGCCCTCACTTTTTCATCCCCTGACCTCATTTTAGACCATGAAGTGAATAAAAGAGTCTGAATTAAATTTAAGGAATATAAACTCATCATATCAGAACATGTTTTCAGAGAAGATGGACAGAAAGCAGCAGATTATTTTCCAGATGTGTTTTTTTAAGGCTGGATTTTTTGGGAGGAGGCGCAGGGATCAGCGATGTCAGGGTGGCTTTCACCTCTTTCTGGGTCAGAGGAGTTAAAATTCTTTTACTCTTTCTCCCTTCTTCTTCATTCTGATGTTCAGTTTGAACTTCAGCAACTCGTGTTCATTATGTCTACTGACTAAAGGTGTGAAGTTGCTGCCATATGAGTGGGGGTGACCCACATGTTAAATTAGCATCATTAACTTTATAGATTTGTAATTTCTGTATCCTTTCAGTCTTTACTTTGCTTTCAGCTGCAGTGTAAATCTGTAATATTTATTGTTTCATTGCATACAATAGCAATTTTTGGGCCTATTTAAATGATATATTTTGGGGTCAAAGCAAGTGTTTCAAATCCGGAATAAAGCAGAAGTATTTCTGAATTACCATGATTCATTCCCTTACAGTCCTCATGATGTGAAGCTGACTACTCTGACAGACAGAAGCTTTCAGTATGTTGGGTCGTGAGATCTACTCCTTCATCTTCCCTGAGAGATTGATGCTGATACTGTTGCACGACAGTCATCGTAGTAATTACTGGTAGCTACTACTCGGGAAATTAGAACATCCTGAAAAAGGGCTGCATATCTGTAACTTAACTTCAAGGATGAAATGTACACATATATACAAATATTTGAACTTTTATTTGTCTATATTTTTCTGATCAGGATTTGCAGCTTCAGAAAACCTCAAATTAAAAAACTCACAAAATTAGAGTATAGCTTGAAATCAATAAAAATTGATTTTAAATACAAAAAAGTCAGGCCTCGGAAAGACAACTCTTGCATCTGTACTTAGTAGGCAACATAAAATGTTTTGGTTTCACTTTTTATGTTGAATTGCATGAATAAAACAACTTCTCCAGCATATTCTAATTTTCTGATTTAGTACCTGTTTATTTTTCCGATATCATTGCATGTTCCCGTTTTACATGATGAGCCACGTTTATCAAACTCTTCCAGTGCAGGTTTATGTAAATCTCTTGTCTGTTAATCATACAAAGTCCAAAGCGAACAGCACGAATGTCGGCTTTACCACTTCTTGTTTTCTCATTATCTCTCCCCCTTTATTGCTTCAGCAGAATAGGAAGTTCGCCATGTCTGGTTTTTCCTTTGTGTCAACAGACGCCTAAAAGCTGTTACAACGTGAATGTCAGAAATATGTTGATTTAAAGGGAAAATGGCTCATTAGGAAGTCCCCAAAAGATTTTAGAGACAATCAGAGTAAGGCGACTGCTAATGCTGCACCATTTCTGCTGCATTCATACTGGTTACCGTTTAGGTTATTAGTATTTTGGACAGATGTGATGTATGTCATGCCATGGACATTTTTGTTGATACCAGTGTGAAAGACCTTGGCATGGAAAAATTATTTTAAGTTTAAATCTAGGTTTTAAATCTGTGATCGGCATGAGATGTCTTCAGTTAGTTCAGTTCTTCTCAAATGGGGGTCACGAGATCATTTCAGGGGATCGTCAGATAATTCTAAAAGAATATATAACCTAAATTTATCCAATGGGTTTGGGTTTTTATCAGGGTTGTTTAAACCAAACCACTGCAGAGATTTATCTAAAATTAGCACCGTAATTTGCATGTTATCTTGAGGGTTGTGGCTCATAAAGTGTGCACCAGTAGGTACTAATGCACCTATAAACTCGTTGCTAAAAACCAAACTGTGAGGGAAGAAAAAAAAACTTTCTTCTGAACAAATAAAAAGTCCTACTTTTGAACATTAAGACCGGTCCAGCCAGATGGCCGGCCTGCCTGTTTCTGCTGAAGGTTTTCTTCTTCTATTCTTGTTTAAAATGCAGTTTTAGGTAATTTATCATCACAATTTTTATATTTTTTTATTGATTAGAGTTAATGTAAGCGCACTGAACAATAGAGGGGCCAAGATGGAGCCTTGTGGAACTCCACAGGTAACATTATTGTTGTTTCCCTGAATTAAGGTCCTTTTTTTACATAGAAATTAATTTCATGGCATGGATTAGTGATGGGCATTTGATTAAATTGTCTTAATCGATTTATCAGGAGGATTAATTATCAATTAATCATTAATATTTCTTTATTAAAATCAAATATTTATAGGCTATATTTAAATAAAGTAAAAGTAGAAAAAACAAGTATGTTTCCTTATTTAGATTTTTATTACCAGATGAACGAATTGTTGCAGATTCATTTAATGGTTACACTGAAAAATATGTACTTGCATACAACTTCAGCACCAGTCTAAAGATGAATTCAATCAATCAATTAATAAAGAATTATCAGTTAAAATCTTAGCGGTCGATTAATCAATTATCAATTAATTATACCATCCAATACTCAAAACAAAGCAGTTCTTTTCTATAACTGGATCTAACACCAGAACTGGAACTGGTTTGGTGGTTAAAAGGAGACCCAAAGTAGTGCTGTGGGAAAAAGAATTGTCTTTGGTTTGAGCATTTAAGCTTTAACATCAAACTATACAACCAGTTTTAAGGAATGACTCTTTGCGTTTTTGTGTTTTAATCCAGGTGGTTTTACGGGACAATGAGTCGCTTTGAGGCCCAGAGCCACTTGATGGGACCGGGAAACGAGGAGGGAGCGTTCCTCATCCGAAACAGCGAGAAAGACGACGTTGGATACGTGCTTTCAGGCAAGCCAAAAATATTGTGATATGCAAAAAAGATGCCGGTTCACCTCAGCTAATAGAAGCTTTATGAGATGAGAGTTGTTCCAATACCAGTATCGGAAATGTCCCCGATACTGTCCAAAATGCCGGTATCGGCGAGTACTGGAGTTCAGGTCGCAATTCAATACCACTTGGATTAAGCGGTTTAGAAAATGGATGGATGGATGGATAATTTATTAAAATAAGTATATTTACTGATTAGCTCTATTAGCTCTGACAGAGTTCTTCTTTATTATTATTCTTATAACAGTTGCACTGTGCAGCCGTCTGCAGCCTACTGTTTTAGACGGTTAGACAAAGAGCTAATAGTAATGATGTCAGTGGTGTGGCGATATTTCACACTGAATACTCCCACCAGCAAGATTAAACATGAAGATAAATGGTTTCAGTTTGTATTCATTCATGTTTCACAAAGAGTTTAACCTGAGCCAGGCCTTATCA
>JAVQJG010170188.1:0-12000 GCA_036024015.1 Craterocephalus amniculus
AGATAGATAGATAGATAGATAGATAGATAGATAGATAGATAGATAGATAGATAGATTTTTCTGGCAAGCTCAAAGCAAGCCTTCATCCACAGCCTCATAAACTGGCAGACACCTTTGCAGCCTGATGGACTTTTTCCTTTAGTCCCCTGTTCTCTCTCGCCTTTTATGATCAGCTGAAAAGCTTTAAGATTAATGCCTTTAAGAGGACATGAATATTGCATGTGAACCACAACATCTGTGAGGCTAACTGAGGTCGGATGTGCAGGCAGAAGGAATAGCAAGCATGCACATGATCCTAGATGTGACATCTCCCCCTAGTGGAACGGACTTAACATGACAGAGTTCTGTGTTGTCAGATTTATTGATGTGTATTTTATTTGTTTATTCTTTAGCGTTTTCAGAGCTCTTTCACCAAATTTTACTTTGAGCCTTTTTTCTTTTCTGTGAGCATCTGTGTGTGTCTGTTCATACATATACCTGTTTCAAATCTATGGACCACAACACAAATTTATTATTTTTTCTCTTAAAAAGATTATCCTCACCGACCCATTTAATATTAATAATTCATGGCCCTCCATCTAAAAGTTCTGTGAAAGTTTTCTGGCAAATAGCATTCATGTTTGAAAGTTAAAGGAGTGTGTAATAGTTGGAAACTCATGTCATGCCATAGTCCCATATAAGGGCTTGTTAAAATGCCGCTATTACTGACAGAGAGTTTAAAAGATGAGTTTGCATATAAAACTGTGCGTCTCTTTTATTCATGTATTTCTGCCTCCGTGACAGCCTACTTCAGTGCAGTTGAAAGATCTATCACAAACCCAGGAGCATCTCAGCACAGCCTTTTGATCACACGCAAAGCATAGTTTCATCATCTGTTGAATATTTCATCTCTTCTTCACTCACTGTGTCACTTGTTCACTGATTTGAATTCACTAAGATGTACAAATAGGACAGTGACATAAGGCAAGCAAATAAATTAAAAAACAAAGTGCAAAAGGGGAGAATGTGTCAGTTTACTGAGTTTTGCTTTTCCATTTTGGATCAATGTTCCTGGTATATTTTGAAAAACAGGACTTAGTTATCAAGTTGAAACTGAATTCTAACTAAATGTCATATATTTACCTGGATTTCTGCTGGACAACTTCCCAGGCTCCCAGGCTCCCAGGCTCGCTATAAAAACACATGAGCCTCCATATACTGTAGGCTCTCAAAAAAGAAAAGTAAATCATATTTTACATTCACAGTTTTGAGTAAACCATGTATTTTGTTTCATTTTGTTTTTATCTCCAGGAAAATGAGAAATATATTTCTTCTGTGATATAACTTGTATGCTGTTATTTATTAGACAAGCAGCAAGTTCAATTATAACTTGGTTAAAACTACATTTTCCTTTTCAGATCTTTCAGTAAATGGGCCGAAGTGAATACCAAAATATGACTTTTTACTCTTTTATTAATGGGCAAAGTGAAATTTTATTTTCCAGGGGATATGTTTGGTCTGGAAAATAAGTCTAAATGTAATTGAAAAGCTTTCTGAAAGAATTCAGGAGTTCTGTAAATGAATTAATAGGTCCACTTGCTTTATGACACCAATTTTTAAATTACAATAACATATACAGTCAGACAGCGATTCATGCATTGGTCATTTACACCCCTGCTAATCTCTGCAAGGTCTACAAGGCTGGAAACTGACTGGCCTTTGACTAAGAAAGGCAATACCAAGATTTATTGAGACTAAATCCATATTTAGTAAAGAGTAAACATCATAAACAACTGAATTTAGAAATACTGATACTGAATACTGAATATCTGTGCAGTTGCAAGAAGTCAAATGAATTAACCTAGCAGAGACAACCCTCTACAGATGGCTTCAAATATGATATATTGCATTTTCTATTTTTCTTTTCAATAATCATAAGCAAATGATCAGAAATCAAACACCTGATGACCAAGAAAAAAAGGAAACTGGAGAAAAATTTTAAATTGATTTTTTTTTATTTTTGTTGTTTTATTCTGGACTTAGTTTATAATGTCATAAATTCAGACTAATATTACATCTTAAAAATGACAAATCTGATCAAATTAACAAGTTCATTTTCTGCAGGAGTGATAAAACATGAATAATGTGTAGGTTGATATGGCCGACAGGCTGGGTTTATATTGTGTATCTCTCAAAGTTTAGCCATACTCCACACCAGTGAACACCTTAAACTTGTCAGGAACCGTCAGGGCTCGTCAAACTTGTCAGAACGACGGAGATCACAATCCAAAGTTTTTTGCATAGAAAAACGTTGCCAGAATTGCTGCATGATGATAAGTTAACGCATCTTTGAGAGAGTCAATGTCATTTTAAAGTGTGTAAAGTGCAGAAACAGACAGTGTAAGGCAGAACGTCAGGTTAGAAGTAACACATCTATTGCTCTAGTAGTGAGATAAGGATGGGTGAGCTAAATGGGAAAAGAGCTAAATGGGAAAGGAAAAGAGGTAGAACGACTGACCAGGGAGATAGTGAAAATCAGCCTTACTTGAGTAGAAATGCACATGTTAGATAGGGGCAAAGAAAAAGGAGGATTTAACAAAAACTATTAATATAATTAAACAACTATTTCCCAATCAGCTGCAGGGAAGAGATAAGATGAACTGATCTTATAGTAAAAAGTTAATCCCTTCCATGCTTACACAGAACTTCATCCCCTTTGCTGCATTTCCTCTGCTGATTTCATTTAGTTAAACCAAAAGCCTCCCTGAGTCTCCAACATTGAAAACCGACCATTGAATTTACCAGCAGGAAAAGTAAGACTCTTTCAAACATGTGGGAAAACATTTCTCTCTTGGAACTCTTGATTGTCAATCCTTCTTTCATCGCTCCTTGGCCATAGTTCTGGCCGTGTGTTTTCATATCTCATGCATCTTCTCTGGCTGACGCCGACAAATATCCATCACCTCCTGAATCAGGGCCGGATGGATCTTTATCTCCCCTCTTAGTTTGATTTTCTCCATCCTGCTCAGAGCCGCTGCTGTTTTTTGACATCTCCATGCTTTCTGGAGACTCTTCTTTCTCTTTTATCCTTGCTAGCTCCGTCGCAGCCTTGGCTCCAGCCACAAGCTCTTTGTGCTGCTCCTCTGAATCTGAATCCACACACTCTCCTGCCTCTTCTGACAAAGAGTACATCTCCCTTGAACTGTTCTCTGCTTCAGATTTGACTTCCTTACTGCACCAGTGGTGTTTGTGGAGTAAGCCAGGGTCACTACTGTCTTTTGAATAGTTTCTCCACTGGCTGGAAGTTTCACTGCAACTGTCAGAGGCCAAGGATACGAGTCCATTAGGGAGACCATTGAAGGCCTCAGGGGGCCTACTTGAAGATGAAGAGCTGCTTTGCTTTAAGATGGAAGTGGTGATCTTGAATCGGTTGAGTTTGCTTTTCACCTGGCTGCTGGAAGGGCAGGGGGAAATCTTGAGTGAGGAGTTGGGGTAAGCGAGCGTGGATTCCACGGAGCTGCTGCTCGCCATTGCACCCTGCAGAGCAGGCTTTCCCGTCTTCATCATACCCATCACCTCGTAACGGAAACTGGAGATATCTTGCTTCAGCTCCTGCGAAAGCAAAATAAAATTTAGCTCTAATGTATGTGTAGAAAACTCTGATTCAGTTTGAATTTGCTCGATAAAATTGGGGTAACGAATAATTTATTTAGTAGTGATGCAGCCCTTTTCAAATATAGGACAGGTTTTTGGTGGCACCTATTTTAGAAGAATCAAAGCAGAGAACTGAATATGGATAGTAAGGACATGTCCCTATAATGTCCAGCTATAGTTCTGACTTTCATTTCAACTGATAGAACTGGCAATCTGGTAGTCTTTTATTTCTTGCTAGCATTTTGGCTGTCACTCCCTCTGCTGAAAGAGCTAATGCTAGCATGGAGTCAGAGAGTGCCACTAATGGCGTTGCGTCTTCAGTCAGAATATCAGGAGCAAAGGAAAGAAAGGTGGACATTTGGAGTTTTTTTAGAGTGAGCAAAAGTAAAAATTCAAGTCACACAGAAGTATTTTTTCCCACTTCTGTTTAGTCATTGTGTCGATAAAAACAGCCACTAGGCTAATCACTTGCTTCCTTTATTTTGTCAGGCGACAGAGTTACAGCTGCCAGGCGGTGCAGAGGCGGATGGAGAGGTGATGTCACAGTAGCCAGTGAGCTTCGGCCATTATTTTACCGTCATCATTTATTGAAACAGAATCATTATCCTTCCATAATAAGGCAGACTAAACTGTTTATCTGACCTTCAATTAAGAAGTCAACTTAAATTTGTTTCATACAAGGTTCCATTCAGTTGATGAATTTAGTCCAGTTATTGTTCTGTGTGATTAAAGAAAACTCTAGTAAATCAATGGTTAAGTCAAGTCTGGTTAATACTAATATGCTATCAGTTGTCTTCAACTTAAAACATTCATCAGTCAATGTATACTATATCTAGTATACAAATAAGCTTGATATCAGTCCCTTTAGAGAGAATTGTTGATTGCAAATTTTCAATCTGCTGTCAATTACATGATATCAAAAAAAGGAAAAGGAAAACAAACAAAAACTGGACCCACACTTTGTATTCTTTCTTCAGATGAAATACAAAAAAGGAAGAAAAAAGAAAAAAAATAATGATGTCCTTGGATAACAGACGGTGATAGATGTGGTGATTTCATCATTATGTTTCTGTGATTGTGTTTTGCTTCTCTGCTCAATGTTTGACTGCATGAAATCACAGAAGACTCAAATGTAACTGGTCAATAGTTGGACATCACACACACACACTCACACACACAGAAAAAACTCTATTTAGAACAAGATCAAAACTTTGAAGCGGTGTTGAGTGCGAGGGAATACTTCGTATAAAATGGAGAAGGATGAGAGCTGTGAGAGTAAATCAATAAAACAAAGATGTGGGTCAGAAACCAGTGAGCTGAAACATTGCCATAAATGACCACTTCTACTGTGGACTGGGATTATTGTAAGTGGATTTATCACTATCTGCACCGTGTTGGTAGTTGTGATCCACTTTTAATAGAAGTACAAACTATAACAGTTTAATGTGACTTATTCTTGGCCATATGGGACCTAAACCTACCTTGAAGTTCTCTTCAGTCAGACCTTCCTCTGTCTTGGCATCTCTGATCATAGCAGCCACATAACGTTTCACAAGGTTCCTTAAAACTTCCTACACAAGGTAAAAAAAAGCATACGTGTATACTTTTATTCACATGAAAGTGTTGCTACGCTAAAAACCTCCCAGCTAACAAGACAAAAACAAGATGACATACAGTACACAGTATACCTCCACATTGACCCTCTCTGTAGATGTGAAAGAAAAAAAAACTTAAAACCCTTTACAGAGAATAATGACGCATGGTTGTTAGACCCGTCGCATGAGACAGTGCAAAAGATTTCTATTTTCACATTGAAATTGGAAGTGTAGCAAGGTGGCTGAGGAGCAAAGTCTTTTTTATAAAGTCGCACACACAAGCATAGAGGACTGGAAATCTTTTCAGCTTGCTTTAAGAGAGATTACTTACCTGATATTGATGGTTTATCCTCAGATTCTCTGCTGCTCGTCTCTGCAGACATCAGATGAATTCAGATTGAGAGAAAGAGCATTGAGTGAAAAAATGCTTATTTACTTTGTTTTCCTTCTTTGTTCCCTTATTAAGATTACAGGTTTATAAAAAATGCTGCTTGTTACATAACTGGATGTGGGGTGTTGCCATTGTCAGTAAGGCTTTTAAATATAATAAAGATGCAGGCGAATATTGTGAGGCAAAAAGCATAAAGTTTTAGGATTTCATGAGTACTGTAGATTGAATTTTGACATTAATTGTTTGAATTCCTGATCAGTTGAATCATTAATTGACTGTTATGGCAATTGACATCAGCTAAACTTATTCACCTCGTGATTTTAGCTCTTCTGCTGAAGAGCAAATGGTTATGGATAAATGGAAGTTAATTGGATACAATTTGTTATGAACCTACAGTATAATTTCTGATATTCATCCTTTAATCAAACCAGAGCTTCCTCTTGTTATCGTTAACCTAATATCATTTAACCCCTAAAGTCCTGCAATTTTCACCTAAAATGGGTTTTTATGGATAAAAGACCAACTATTTTACTGGATTACCTTTGCTTGACCCTTGCTGATGCAACACAAGTATTTTTGTTGCAGTTTCATCTGCTACTGGAGTACATTTTGGCCTCAAAAATAAATTTAATCTGTCATTGGTAAAAAATAAGTGTTAGCTTAATCTACAATAATGATTTTAAAGTTGGAATGGTATCCATCATTGGAAACTCAAGAATCTTAGCTTTCCAATGGGGTATAATATGTGTGGGAACTTGCAAGCGAGACCGAGTAAAATTCATTTGTCATGTTGTGCCCATGGAACGTCTGGTAACAAGAGATCAAACATGTGCAATACCACAACCAACTTACTCCAAGAGTTCCAATCGTTTCATGACGCTTGGACAGTGTCCTCTTACACACTTGTCTCTTTATCCAGCACATGAGGTACCAGAATGATTTGGGACTGGGAATAATGTTGAAGGGGGGTGGTAGAGTGGCTCCTTCCTCAAAGTAACTCATCCACAACTTTGTCCTGGCAAACTTCCACTCAATGTCCGCATGATCCTGAAACCAGATTACAATACTTATTAAGAGCATGTAGTTCTGTGTGTTTCATGATCGGTTCCTCATTTATTGGTTTATGAATGCAGAGTGATTAATATGTGCTTACAGCAATGTGTTGGTAGGAGTTGTTCATCATGGCTATGAGCATGTTGAGCAGCACCACCAGAGAAATGATATTGTATGTGCCAAACATGGTGGCCCCAACAAACTCGGTGAACTGGTGGTCAGCATCCACATTGGTCACATAGAGGCTGATCAGTCCAAAGATGGACCAGAACAGAGACTGTAAGGTCTCAAATAACCTGTGAGAAATAGATATGTGTTGTTAAAGAAGCTAATCGGGGGAACCCAGCCATTGCATTGCATTCTTACCCTTGTATTTCTAAAATGCTGCCAAGGTATCAGTTTCTCTTAGCAACAGATAACTTTCTGAGAGGTTTCACACATTCTGCAACCAGTACTAGAAATATACAAAGCCGCGCAGCTCGTTTCCTTTCTCGCTCAGTTTCACATCATCACACATTTGCAAAACACTTGCGAAGAAGACAGACTCACGTGGAGAAAGCGTTATTCTGCTCAACACAGCGGATTCCCTTGCATTTCCCTCTCTCATCCGAAGCCTTTGTCTCATAGTAAAAGTACAGCTGGTTCAGCCCGTTTGCAAAAGCAAGGAGAACCTAAAGAAAGACAGCATGCACAGTGTTGAAACTGCTACACTTTTGCATATCTAGAGTAAGTTTCCCATCTGTGAGCGAATATTTGTAGCTTTACCAGACAGTAAATGAAGAGGAACTTCAGGATGTCCAGCAGCATTCGCCCGAGTGAGATCTGCAGTGGTCCTAAATGAGAGTTGGCAGTGAAGAGTGAGATGAGGCGCAGGGAGCTGAATATGTTGGCGATGGCAAACACGGCCTCAGCTACTAGGGTAGGGTGCCACATCTCCCATTGGTTCCTGGGTTTACTGCCACTGTACTGAATACGGGGGGAAATGGAAAGCAGATGAAGTGAGAATACAAAGAGATCAGGCTATACAGCTGTAATTTAGATTTCCCACTCAGAGACAAATACATACCTTTGTATAGGCTACAATCTTGAGGGAGATAGTGGCCAGGTATAGAGAGTTCATGACAAAGTCCATAAGATTCCACCAATCATGGACGTAGTCTTGGAAACCACCGTCCCACATTTGCTTGATCTCTGCCCAGATAAATCCTTAAACATAAACATCATAAAAAAATTTTTTACTGATTGTTTGGTGTCATTTACAATAGCAGATGTCCAGTTGGAAGACATATATCTGGCATTAATAATGTCTGCTGTCTGCATATACAGTACGGTGTTTCCTTGCCTGGACAACAGACATTAGAGATAGGAGGGAATTTGGAGCGGTTTTATCTTAGATAGGGAATCCTTGTTGGTTTTGTTTTCATTGCATTAACAAACACAAGCATGAAGAGCATGAATCATGCAAACAGTTATGTAAGGTGGACAAGGAAAAATCAGTTGTTTGAGAATTCACTTATTTAAGAAATTAAGATGAAAATAAAAGATAAACTGACGCCAATACAATAGAAGAACTACTAATTATCAATGGACAGGATAAGATAAATTTAAAAAGATCAAAGCTACACTGGAAGACGTGGAGTATTCTCATCTCATTTTGTATGTATTTAAACATGAATGAAGCTGTAAATCACTGAAGTTGTGTATGAGAATACATGATGACTGTTCAAAATGTCTCTCCAAACCAAAATCGGAAACTAAAGTAGGTGAGATAACCTAAGTAAACCTACTACGTCTACTGATCCAGTCATAGTTGAGACATCTTAGTTTGGATAAAAGTGCTAGAAAGACCAAATATTAAAAGAGCCTTCAACCAAAATCAAAAGGTACAAGTTTATGTGAAATAACATCCTGAAGATGAAAGAGAGCCATAACTCCCAAACTGAAAGACACATCTAATCAACAGGCTCAGATTCTTGCATTAGCTACCCGGGGGATAATGAAAAATTACAGCTTGTACAGATCTGATCGGGTCATTAAGCACTTTGATCCAGCTCATCTTCAAAAAAATTGTGCCGAATTTCTTTCCTTTTTGCACTCATCAATTTCCCACGGTCATGGTCAGAAATCCCTGGATGCTTGGTCTCCCATTGCGGTTTTTATTCTTAACATTTCATTTCAAAGTACATTATCTATAATAATATAATGAACATCAAAAGAATGTGTGAGAATTTCAACTGCAGGATCTTTTCTTTTTTCAAAGTTTTGAAAAAATTAAGATCTCCCTCTGTCTCATGTTTTTACTCAGTCTATGCCACCAATAAGGCTTCTGGTCATGGCCAAGGAGACCAGCCTTTCAAGCATCCCTAACATCACCATTTCCACTCACCCAGCACCCATGGCAGTATCATCCACTCCAAAGTGGTTGGTGCAGGTCCCTGCCTGTCCTGCTCTGTGGTGACAATGTGCTGCGAGGCGAGGAGCAACAGGAAGAGGAAGGTCAGGTAGGATGCTGTGTGGCAGATAAACTTGATGAAGGGCTTGCGGATAAACAGTCCATAGCGACTCTTTGGTGCAGTGAGGTAACAGAGAGCAAACACAGGGTAGAGCAGGCCGATGAAGACACAAGTGATGAATTTTCCCGCCCAATGGCGCCGCCTCCATCCGGGGAACTCATCATACCATCTGGATGCCAAAAGCTGCTGACAGTTTGGCTGGGCTACAAACTTAAAGAAAAAAGAGAGGAAAATTATGCTTTCCATTTATAAAATGTAACAAATATAAAAGTACTGTAGAAGATGTTCTTTTCTTTTTAAAAAAAAAAGCATTAATCCAGGGTATAGCTGCAGCCTTTAAACTTGCTGAGAGAGAGCATTGTCAGCCTAAGGCTGTTTTCTGGTTTACCAGACCATGACGCCTGAGTGACTATGTGCCAGAATTAGCACCTGCACAGAGCTCCAGCTACAGGCGTACAAAGAAGTAGGATGTGAATTCAGGGATTTTCATTTGCATGCATTGAAATGTTAGAATGGATCAGATATTAGCAGCATTGATGTGGAAGAAAGTGTCCTTTAACAGAAAGTGCCGCCACTTGTAAAGAAATAGAACAATCTCTTCCTATTGGGTCCAAATATAGTTTGGATTTCCTCTGGAATCATAAAATATCTTATTTTCAACCACTGCAATATTTGGACTCATTTTCTATGTTTTAGCTTTTTTGATGTTTGTGCTGCTGTATGCTAAACATCAAGAACATTTAATAAGACAAATAAAATCAAGGTTAATCAAATAAAATGGCATTGTCCTCGTGGTAACTGAGTGTAGGTTTAGCTGTGTTTTGGGGCGACATAAACGGAATAGCTGAAGATCAGAGGCATTCGGTGACAGCGTAGAAGCCTCTGGGATGTGTTCTTATTAAAGTACACTTAATTATGCAGATAAGTCTAACATTTCAAGCATGCATGACTATGCATACACATTCACCTAGGTGCATATAATATTGGGAAATATCATGCTGAGTCTTTACATCAAAGTGTTGACGGACACCAGTGGGGGCCAATTCACCAACTCTGCAGCTTTGTTTCCATGGGAACCACAGATCCCTAACTGTGTCGGGGTATGAAATAGAATGGCTCATATTTCCATACTTCAACCACCGTAGTGCCGCGTAGTGAAACATAAGAGGACATGAGAGGGAACAAATTTCATGGAAAAGTGTCTTCTCTTTAATGATATTTTAGATCTATGTATAGCAAAAAAATCCAGGTTCCTCTCGCTGATTTTCTCTCCCACTACTTTGAACTTTATACTGTAATAGATAGATGAAAACAGCAAAATATCATCTCATACGCATGCTGACGGGGGCAGACAAAGTCTTGTAGTCATGCATTATAGGAGAAAATAGAAAAAATAAGACATTACAGTCATTGTAAAGACTGCAGAAGCTTTGAATAGAGCTGCTATGTTTATTTCAACAAAACTATGATAAGTTTTTTTCAAACACGGTTTAAATGAGATGCTTTGGAGGTACAACAAAACGGTGAATTAAAAATCAAAGGAGTTACATCTTCAATTAGTCGTAATATCTGACAGTGAAAAAGAGGTTATTGGGTTGCTTCATGTCTTAATTAAATACTGACAGTGATGGTAATGAGTGTAGACATTACCCAATTAACAAGATAATTAGGAAATATATTCCCACTAATATGCAAGTGAAATAATTAAGCGATAACTCTTCAAAAGCTAATCCGAAGAGCTGATTTTAATCCCCTTCCTGACTCGCTGAATCATTACAGTTACTTTCCATTTAGCTCCGAACGATCTCCTCTTTTCCTTCTCCCATAGGAGAAAAAAAAGCCAAACAAGGCAAACATGAATGTGACGGCGCTCTCCTTTTGCCTGTCACAGTCACTTAGAAAACTTGCTGCAGTGAAGTGCCAAATTTGCCTTGGGTGACCGTTTCACACAAATCAAGTCCAGTTGGAAGTGTCTCTCCATGAAACACCTCTCAACTGTCAAATGTCTGTAAGTGCCAGGAGAGTGCTTTTCTCTGTGAGAGAGCTGAGGATGCTTTCTAGCTCATTGAGGACATGTTCCCCTGCAGCTCCATTGACATGAAAGGTCTGCTAACATCTTTCCCCACTTTCACAGCCTGCTGACATCACACTAACTTTGGATATATGTGTTGATGCTAAGAGCAGACACATGGATGGATATACTGTAAAGTTCATATTCTTCTCTACGTATGTCTTTTATGACTAAAGATAAATGGCTGCCAATTTGCCTTCGTTTAATTTCATGTATGAAGAAAGACTGTAGTTTGGAGATAGTAGACTGCAGTCTTCATCTGTTATTATCATATTCTACAAGTTAATAAGAATCCACCCACAAAGCCAACAAACATGCTTCCACTTCTCCAAGATAAACATGAATTTTTAGATTTATACAAACACCTACACACTGATGATTACACTGTGTGTCACTTTTATTGAAACTCACTTTCATGAGTGCCATGCTAGTAAGACTGCTATTAATGTTGCTAAAAGAGTATGATGGAACAAAGGATGAAATTAAAATGTCACATTATTAGAATAGTCAAAGCAAGGTGAGCTAAAAGGAAGAAAAAGAAAGAAAAGCATGGTGTTACTGATGAGTCAAGTATGTAGATGCTACGAGTCTTTCTGCTTTCTTTTTAGTGTCCTTAAAGGGAATATACCCGATTTCACGTCCGGCTAGCTTAGTTAGCGATAGCGGCTATTTTCTTTTAGCTTTTGTGTGACGCTTTTTCTTCGCTAAGGGGTTTAACTTTCATAATTTGACTCCGGATCACTA
>JAVQJG010170199.1:0-11400 GCA_036024015.1 Craterocephalus amniculus
CACCCACACACACGCACTTACACACACACACACAACACCCACACACAACACCCACACACTCACCCAGCACACACACCCCAGCACATACCCACCCACACACAACAACACACATACACACCCTCACCTACACACACACACACACACACACACACACACACACACACACACACACACACACACACATACACACCCACACTCCACACACCCACACTCTACACACACACTCACACACACCCGCACTCTCTCCATCCTCTCACACATACACCATTAGCCTGCCACATAATGCCCTGGGGGGACAAACCCACCCAGGACGAGAGGAGACACGAACCCGGCACCCCCCAACCACACCCCGCCCCACCCCCCCACTCCCCACTTTAGATCCTTTTTGAGTTGTGAGAAGAAGAAAGGTTTCCTCCTTAAACTGGCAATGGGAAATAATTTGATGTGCATGACATCAACAACTTTATGACTGATGTGGAAAAACGTGTCGCTCCTATTTAGACTTTATCTTTATATCACCTATATTTACACTTTTTTCTTTGACAAATTTAAACTCTACTTTTAGCACTGTTGTTTAGTTCCTTTCATCTCCAAGAAGTAATTCTACTTCTTACGAGGCTGAATATTCGTTATAATTTGCTCTAATCATTGAATACAACACACTTTTACCATGGACTTGTAATCATTCCTTACATTATATAACCTAAGGTCAGACTTCATATATTACTCTTTTAAAATGTGAAATTCGGAAACTGACAGAGAACTGAATGTATCAATAGTACGATCCAGTTAAGGAGGAGAAGCGCAGGTTGCCTGGTGTTCATCCAAGAAAAGCACATCTTCTTTGTCTGCTCCATCAGACGATCCAACCTCTCCAGGGGGTCATAGCTTGTGGCTTTCTGTCACCACCGATGCCTCCTTGGCTTGCACAGTTAATGACTATCCCCTTTGCACCAGGGGGCTTGGCTACAGGAGCTGGTTAATCATTTAATATTTTCTAGAGAAGTTTGCAACAAATCTTATTGGATTTCTTTATCTATGCAGAATTACTTCTATCATTAATTTTCTTTTTCCGTTTTCCCACTCCCTCTGTCTTTCATAAGATGCTGACAGATGAGAAAATCCAAAGGATTTTTTTGATTTACAGCAATTAGATGCTACATTAAAAAGACTTGCTTTTTAAAAAAAATGGAAATATGTCTTTCTGAATGTTTTGATAACAGCATTTGGCACCACAAATAATCACAAGCATAAACACACATGCACACAAGCCCTTCTTTTCTCTTGACTGACAGCCTCTGCATTCATAGATCGTAAATATGATAACCCGTTAAGTGGCTTTGTGTTCCCTCCTGGTGCAGAGATCATTTTAGAATCCGATGAAAGAGAAATAAATGGAGGCTTAGGGATGCATGCGGGGGGATTTGATTAGAGAGGGTGGTAAGGGCTTTACAAAAGGTAGCATCCACTTCTGTCTTTATGATTTCCTCTGCTCCCTTTTTCTTCCCAAGAAATCAATAGTTGTGAAATTTCATTGCCTTGATTTTAGCTATGTCTACATTTGTAGCATGTAAACCTAATATTTATGCTAAAAGAAAGCAAGGGGGAGAAGTGATAGAAGAAACTAAAAACCCCTTCTTCACATTAATCTGATAAGTGTTCAACATACATTAAGTCAGTGGTATTGAAGTAGTCCCTCCTTAAAAAGATTTTGCTGAAAACTGATGAAATGTGCAAGCCTCAGAACAGGTCCATCTGGCACTCTGCTCATTCATGTTCAGAAAATGCATGACTTTGATCAGAGATCATGACTCGCTAAATGAAAAGAAAGCAACGCTTGCTGCCAAAAAGGTAAACAAAGAGAAAAAAGCTTTGCTGTGAGCAACTGAGAAAATGAAGGAGAAACCTGAGTAAACAACTGATTTATTTAGGCAATATGACCTACAGTCCTGCACCAAAAAGGGTTATTTTGCTTCTTGCAGTTACTCGATTGCTAGATGGAGGCTGTTTGAGTGTACAGTAATATGAAATTGCCTTACATTCTTTCCAAACATGATAATTATATAGTATACAAGTGTATAATTGCTTTCATATGACCTTGAAAATGGCTGACAAAGTGGATTTCGTCAGAATTCAGAAGGTCCAAATATAACTGTCCTTATCAGAAAAGAAAATGAATCCATCTGTCATCTATTGCGTTTTGTGTTACATGCATCTACAGATGTATTTCAGCCTCACCAGCCCCAGGGAAGAAAAGTCATATTTAGACTCAGACTTACTCAGAGTTGCTGTATAATGTTCCATCACAAAAATCTAGCATTCATTGAAGAGTATGGTAACCTAGTAGCTAATGTATGCTTCTATTTAATTTAAGTACATGTTGTCGGCAGAATATATAGTGTTGATGTTCATAAGTTAACAGTGATGGTAATTGCGTGTTTCATTTAAAGGCAGACTCGCAAAGATTATGCTAATAACATGTTCCCACAGATGTTACATTGAAATGTGTTTTAACTTCACAGGCAGTTGCACCCTTACTTCCAGGACCATGTGATTTTTGTTTCACACAATGTTTTTCTCATCATGTATCTCCATCAGTCTTATCTTTCCAATAGTGCTTGGGTGAGTTTGTGTGTTTGTGTGAAAGTGTCCAGCATTGTTTTGGGTTTTTCTCTCCTGATGATCGCCTCTCATCCTCTGCAGAACAGGCTTAATTACAGTGTGGCTCTCTGCGCTCTGCTTGGTGCTGATTAAAAGGGACACTGACACTCCATAGGGAAAGCATGATTGGGAGTTTGTTCACTTTCATGCACACTCTGCTTATCGCTGTCTGACCAGCTCCATTACCATGGCTTTGAGGCCCAGTTTGTAATTGCCTCTCTTTATTACCGTGCCTACATGTCAGGCCAGGGAACAAGGACCCGCCACAGCAAAAGAGTATCTGTGGCAAGCCGTAAAAGCTCACAAAAAAAATAACACCCACACACGTACACATAGTGTTAATGCAAATATAAGACCTGGGCCATGCACAAAATAAAGCATTTTCAAAGTGAGTTACTGTCATGCTGAGAACAATTGACCTAATAAAATAGAGGCCATTGAATGCTCATGTATAAAAGGCCTGACTTAGGTTGATATGGTTAACAAACTTAAGGTTTTATACTTCATCCTTGTTCATAATTACAAGGTTCCTCTTTTATATTAGTTCAATCAAATGAAATCCTCCTTTATAAACCATTTTAACTAATACTATTAAACTATTGATATTTAAACAAGCATCAACAGCAAAGCTAAATGTAGACATAGAATTATCCATTAATTCAATGCCTAATAAAGGTAAGGGAGTTCTATGTGTTTTATAATTAGGGTGTTTTGTCAGTGTTGTACCTGCAATAGTAGGTAAAAGTTACCGTCAGAGACTAATCCTGATTGATGAGCCATGTCAAAACAAAGTCACGAGAGAGGCAATTTTATCTACAAGGCTCAAACCTAAAAAGCATAACCTAATATTCTGCATCAGATATTTACCAACTTCATCGCTACAGAACATCCGTGTTGAACCTCAGCTCAGGGGCCATTATGTGCGGACTCATTACTGTTGTCTGAAGCAGAAGCGATGCGGTTTAAATGTGACCACTATTAAATTTTCAAAATTTGAGTTGAGTTTTTAAAAAAAAGTCGTCCTTTTCATGGCCAGCTTTGGCATAGCTTTTAATTTTAGCACACCTGTCTGGAAACCATTTGATGCTCTAAAATGAGAATCAAATGCTCAAGGCCTTGGCCCACACCCCTCTCAGCCAATCCCTGCAGCTGTAGAGTGTGTGGACAGCACATGCACTGAAAAAACTGTTTGAAATAGTTTAGACTAATTTCTCAACTCAATACTCAAAGAGTTGCATCAACCTCGTTGTGAAATAACAGCTGAAAGATACCATTTGCTGAATTTTTTATTGCTTTGTGTGTTGTATCACTGCACAGTCATGAATAAATGTGCTACCATGCAACCACTTGGGGAGTAGACTGCAACATGTTAAATCCAATGACAACTTTAGCCTTCAGTACTATTATGTTGATGCAGGTTTTATACGTTTACTGTATGTTACAACTATAGTATTTTAGTAAGGATAGGATATCCCCCCCTATTTTCGGTTATACTGTGCACTTAATATTTTATAGAGATTTACTTCTTTCTTGATTAAATAAGAGATTTATTGCAATACAGTGTCTGCTGTGCAGCGCTGACACAGCACCTGCCAAAGATGGAAAGAATATGTGACACAGGAGGAAAATAGGCAGATGTCAGCTGTGTCGCATGGCTTTGCAGAACATCCTTCAGCAGATGGTAAAGCTAAGTGATCAAGACCCTGAATATATGATGCAGTCAGCTCATTTACATTTTTTCTTTTCAGTCCGTATGTCTACTGGTTGTGCTTTATATAGCCTACCATCAAAACATGAAGCACACAAGGATGGCAGGAACTTTCTTCTCCTTGTGGATACGGAGTGCAGTAAAACAGCGTTAAAACACCTCCAGTTGTTAATAAATCAGCCACACATTCAAATAAACTCTGTTATGCTTTGTGCTTTTAAAATGCTATATTTGTGATGTTTGTTCATAGTTTGTACAAGTACTGCACATATCTACTGTAAATAATGTATCCTGTCTTCTCATTTCACAGACTTCATGAAAATGAGAGGAGATTCAAACCTTCTCTGTCTGCCTTTGAATTTCAACGTCTACTCTACAACCTGACAGGTCTGAAAATCAGCAATGCCGGGGGAAACAACTGTAAGTATGCATCATGTTCAATTTTAGATTTTATCATGGCTTTCATTGTAAGGATGCTTGTCTTGTTTGTCTTTAATCTTTATTTTCTCCTTATTTACATATTCCTCTTTAATGATGTTTGACAAACAGATCCAGTGCATTTTATTTTTGCATGTATTCTGTCATACCTTAAGACGTTGTCTGCACACATACAGTCATGTGAAAAAGAGAGTACACCCTTTTGAAGTATTTTTTTGTAGATGTCAGGGCATTATAAAAATAATCTGATCCTTAATTAAGTCTTCAAATGAAGTAAATGAAACCTACAGTATACATGACATATTAAAGTCTTTGAGGGACCCCCTCATAAAACTCCTAATCCTTTTAAATAAAATCATTATTCATTCAACAAGCAATGGAAGCAATGTTTGCAAAATAAAGAACATCCTTACTGCCTTACTCTGCTAATCCGATGTCATTGAATTTCATCAATCTGAGAAGGCTTAGGGGGCCATTCCAACCAGTTTGGTGTTCATCATTCATCAGCAGAAAAACAAGAAGATTGCCAGTCTTCACAGAGGCAGACATCCCACCAAATTAACCTCAGCATCACATATTCAAACCAAAAAAACCCACAAACATCTCAGATTCCACAGTCCTCAGTTACAATGTTTGATGATAAGCTAATGACAGTACAATTAGAAATCGACTGAAGCGGCATAGTTTGGGGAAGAAGTCTTTTCCCAAAAACATATGGCAGCAGAGCTTAAGTTTGGATAGTTCCATGTAAGTAAACTGCAAGATTTCTGGAACAATATTTCGTCAGTAAAGAAGATAGGACTTGAGAAACCCAAAAACCAAATATCAGTTGTGAGATAAAAGGGTGAAGGCAAGATGATTTGGGCTTGCTTTTAAGTCACAGGATCAGGGCACATTTCAGTTATACGTTGTACTGTGAACTCCTCTAACAATGAAATAATAATCATTTCAATCAAAATGTAATTAAAATTTCATTTGTTTTTAGCCCCCAAAAGAGCAAAGGCAACCAAATGATCAGAAACAGAATAAATTTATTAGACTTTACCAAAAGCCTGCTGAAAGAGAAAAGTTTTAAGGAGCGATTCATTTAAAGGTATCATGAGATGCTGTGTGTCTACAGTATATCTTCCCGAAGAGTCACATGAACTGGGGGCACTAATGGAAATAGCATGATCTCCCTCTGTCACAAACTGGGATCTGAGGATCGTTACAGGGGCACAAACTGTAGATGTCAGTGATCAGATGGGCTTATACAGGGTCAGTAAGTCTTTCATTACATCCTTTCTCCCTGCCAGGACAAGGCCATGTATGTCTGAAGGTCAGTCATAAGATTTTGAAAAAATCTAGCAGGTAGTTAGTGAAGGGAAGCAAGTACAGGGGTGACGTCCTAATACGTTTTTATAGTAGTAATGAGTCTTGTTGCAGCATATTGAATTGGCTGGAGGAGATGGAGAGAGCCTTGACTGACTCTTTAGTATAATAAATAACAGTATCCAAGTCATGCATAGACAAAAGCATACATAATGTTTTTGTAAGTCAGTAGTTGAAAGAAATCACCTGATTTTAGGAATTATCTTAAACTGGAAATATTAAGACCAAACCAAATATTTTACAGGGTCCTTTAAACTTAGGTTAGAAGCAAACATTTCAATTTTTACAAGCTTGTGTGATATTGTCTGGAAGATTGTTGAGATTAGAGGCCACAGAACTGACACTGGACTCCTGTCCAACACATGAAGTATGGCTGAAAGTAGGTTATCCAACTGGACACAATGGCTAAAAAAGGAAAAAAATCAAGGTGCTGCAATGGTAGAGTCTAAGCCCAGAGCTAGGAGAGCTGTGAATAAACATTGTCCACAAATCTGAAGCAAGATTTTTAAAAAAGGCATAAATTCATCCTCAATGAGACAAGAAACTTTTAATGTCATAACGAAAATTACTACTTCAAATTATTACTCATACATAACCTTAAGAGAAGTTGTGCACTCTCTTTGTTATGGTTGCACCATAGATAGTTGCGATGAGTAGTTGAGCTGTTCCATATCTGACTGCTGCATAAAATGGTGCATTTATCCTGGCTTTTTGCAACCGGTCCTGTCTTGTATTTCATCACTTTTTTCTGATACTCTTTTGTTTGTAATGTGCAAGTAGGATCTGAGAACCATTACGATGGATTACAGCACTAAAAAGACCGAACAGCTGGCCGGAATTACCAGCTTTCTCACACTTACTTGCATCATTTTAATTAGCTGCACAGTGCAGACGCTGTGACACCCACTCTTGTGTTTTCGCAGATTCACAGGCATTTGTGCAGACACAAACAGAACCGCAATCATGCATATTCCATCAAACTATTATCTGTATCCACCCACCGACATGAACATGCTCCCAAAGCCCCGTGCACAGTTGCATCTACTGCCCATTATAGAGGAAATACTTTCTTAATGAGTTGTGTTAGGTCTCACACTCATTCTCTAACAGAGACAGAAGTACCTTTTTGCTTCAGATGGTGTAGTAAACTTTATTATAACGTGCTATTGTCCTCTCAAGTTTTACTTTACTCTTTAAAATTCTCTTTCAACCACAATTTCCTTAATGAAATCATTGTAATGTTGTCATGCTGTAAAGGTACAGTAGGTCTTGACAGCAGTCACTAAAGACCTGAAGTGATGTAATTTTCTCAGTTACTCTACTTAGATTGAGTCTTGAACTTAGTGCATAACCATACCAAGCCTTTATGAGAAATCAATGGTTTAATAACTTAATGTACAGGCACCTTAACAGTCTGATGATCTGCCGTGGGCTTAAGCCACTTATACTGAGTGAAAGTGTGACCGGTGTGACAAGGTCTCTTGTAAAAAAGTATTGACGGAGAGAACTTGCACAGCGTGGCTTCAAGTTAAAGGCTTTTAATAAAGGAAATACTTTGTCTGTATTCAGCTTGTAAAGACTGTTCAAACCGCACATGTCTTCACTTGAATGAGCTACAAAGAAAATCAGGAGCAAGTGGAGAGTAAAAAGTGGAGGCCAAGTCACATCATAAAGAGAGAGAGCAGGCTTGCAGACATTTTATCTGTCAGAGGTGCAAATGAAGTGGATTTCATCACCGTTCAAGGAATTTCAGGCTCGCAGCTTGTTGAAAATTAGGGTTCATCCTTTCGTTTTGTTCATCTTTCTCACCTCTTACTATGTCTTCCACTCAGATCATTATACCTCATTTACACTTGTTACCTAACTATCTATAGCTAGTAGCTAATCCTGTCTTTAGCGAATATAGATAGGCACAGAAGGACCAAATGTAATTTTTTGACTGTAGCTCAGAGACTACGGGTTAAGACGGATTTGGTTCAAGATGGCTCACCCCCATCACTATTCATGAAAGGAGTAAGGGGACTTAAAACCCCACAGGAAGTGCATGTTTGACACACCTCCACAGGGTCTCCCATCCTCTTTTTCTCCTCGTCTTGCTCTGCTGATTTTCTTTATTCGTTTGTAATATCAAAGAGGCCCTGGATAACTGGTTTCAGTATGTGTGTGGTCACATGTGGGTAAATGTGTGTATCAAGTGGGCATTGAGTGTAGGATTTAAAGGAAGGAGGGTGGAGGCCTCTGTTATTGTCTGGATATTGTATGTTTACATGTGTGTGTAGCTGAGAGGGAGAGATCTCTGTATAATAAATGCAAACCACTTCCTGCTAAGGTTCACAGACAAACCTAGGTACCAAAAAAAACCTGTAAAAGGGCTCTGAAATAACAAATGCACTAATAATAATGAACCAGTTTACAATTGGCCTAAATGATTTTTTACTTACTCTAACTTATCCCACTTCTACTCCTCTCTCCTCTCCAGACACATCACAGCTTGCAGGGGTAACCCTGACCTCAGCTTCTGTCTCCTCCGGTCCAGCCAGTCCTCCTGCTCTATGGGTGGAGTCTTGCTCCTGTCCTTTGGGCTTTGAAGGGCAGTTTTGTGAGCGGTGTGCCCCAGGATTTACACGGGAAAACCCTCTCAGAGGGCCTCTTTCAGCGTGTGTGCCATGCAACTGCCACGTGCATGGGACATGTCATCCAGAGACAGGTAACAAGTGACATGTCCACAACTGTTTTCCCACACAGACTTTATTAATGTAGAAAATGTTAGCACTGCAATGTCATTAAGATTTGGAGAGGAGGGTGTAGCTGAATGTTGACCCATAAAACCTGACTGGACATAAATATGCCTGTTTAAGCCCTGATAGCTTCTTAATGGTTTCATTATTTTTGAAAATGCAGCTACTGAAAGCCTATTGAAAAAAAAATAAAAATAAAATTTGTATTTCACAAGAGATGTATACCCTTTGTATCAACATATACAATGCTGATAGGGGGATGTAAAGATTTGGAGCCCACAGTCAAGGAAGCATTTCCATGTTAATCTATCAAAGGTTCCTGGATTAATTGCATATATTTTCCAGGAAATATATGATCTTTTCATACAATCATCACATATCTAACATTTACTAAGATGAAGGAAATGAAGAATCCTACTTGCAGATAAATGAATGAGCCTTTGCGGAAACCAAATAGAGGTATACCAATTATTTTCAAGGGATTCTGTCCTTGTTTGAAGTTTGCTAAATTTCCCAGTACAAAAGATGATAAAACTAGTGGAACTGGTCAAACAAAATGTCAGTATAGAATATCATACATAAAATTTGGCGTATTGGCTGGTCGGTGGAACATTGTGTACACTGTAAAACTCAAACTAGAACACTAATTCAAGTTTTTGTAGGGTTAAATGTACAGTTTTTGAAGAGTAATGTAAATCTTAAGGAGAACAATATAGTTAAGATGTGGAGTTGCACTTTAAGGCTATTCATCTCTGGTTTTTCCAGATCTGGCGGCTACAGACATTTTTTTTCTTGTCTAAGTATTCAAATGATAAATCTGATAAATGTTAAGGAAATATAATTACTGTTACCACTTCATTGACAACTAATCAACCACATTTCTGTTCCAGTGATTTCAACTAAAGTAGAAAAACTTTAAAACGTCTATAAATATTACTTTCATAAATCAAGTCCCTTTTATATTTAAAGGCAAACTCCATCAATTTCACAATACATGCCACTGTCATTAGTTATGAGGTACGCTGTACGGCCTGCCAGAGCAACTGAATAATGTCCTCTGAGCATACTGGTTGGGTTTGATGTCATACTGTATCTTAATATCTCTTCTGCATCTAAGCTGAGACATGAAAACTTCCGACATATAACATTTTTCTGTAAGATTTGATACACAAACCAGACAAAACATAAAAATTAGCAGTTAAGGTCAGTTACTTTATATCAAAGCTCATGGCCCTGGTTTTGATATCAACCCACACCTCATCTATGGTGACTGGACCGCCTCTCATTGGCACCATACTCAAGTTGGAAAATGCATCCACATACAGTAATTAAGAAAACGTGTTGGATAAATAGGAAAAGTAGGCTGGTTATCTGATCTCCAAGTGATCTGAATCCAAATCTGATGGAAATATCCTGAAAAAGAGTCGGTACAATCTTGGTTCATTGTGGATCCATCCCAAACGTCCATAGCTTTGTTCTGTTAGAAATTGGATTTTTGGTTCTTTGAAGGGAACTAGATCTTGTGGATCCATCTCTTTTGGAGTTCAAAGGACTGGCTCATTTTTATTATTTATATTTATATATTTTGTTTCTATTCTGACATATTGATAGCAGTTTTTACCAAATGTGTCATTTTGTTCACTCACTTTAGATACAGTAGCTTACCATATGTCCCATTGCAATTGTAGGGTCTTTTTGGGACCATCAGCTGACTTTTATCACCCTTATATAATAATCTTAAATAAGCCGTTTTTGTGTGTACTTCTACTTCATTATTTACCAATTTCATTTTATTAAAGAGGTGGTTTTTTTTCTACCCTACCTTTAATTATCTTCTGTATTATCTGTACTACGTACCACTGTCTTCATGAATTTTTCCTCTTCGTGTATTTCTCCAATCTTTCATCTCTTCCAGACAGATACCTTGCCTTCATACTAATAAACTTGCTCTCATTTGTTTACATGAGATACTGGTTGCTGCAAGAGTTAAGGGTGGGGCCCCTTTAGGGATTTCTGCACCGGCCGACCACTGTCATGGCAAACTCTTCCCATCATCAATTGCGCTGCGGCACACATCGTTGCAAGTCTACATAAAACCAAGTAAAATCATAAAAAAGAACAGGCCGGTGCATTAAGAACCAACTATTAATGATAAATAAATAACTGAGTAGATACCGTACTGGCCTCGCAGAACCATCTTTCAGCTATCCAGCAAGTTAAACACCTCCATACAAAGACTCCGGGACACCAAGCTTGATTTTGTGTCTTTATAGATCGGTGTGAAACTGAAATACAGATTACACAAATGTTCAAATGGAATGAGACAAGATGCACAGAGTCCAAATACAAAATGCAGAAGTAGTTAATATCAATATCAAGTATCAAGAGCTTATAATACTCCAAATAGAATCAAAGAAGCTTTAAATGTATTTCTATACAGTCTGACTCAATGTTAGCAAGGAAAAAAGATGTTAATGAATTGAC